>SJYX01016848.1:0-17282 GCA_006410675.1 Oreotragus oreotragus
CGGGCGGGGCGGGGCGGGGCCTGGGGCGGGCGCCCGCCAGCCCTCTGGCGGCCCAGTCCACGCCCAGTTATCGCGAGAGCGGCGCGTGTGACGCGCGGGCGGGCGGGGCGCGTCGAGGGAGCCGGCGGGCGGGTTTGAATCTGGTCAGAACGCGGGAAACGGCGGGTCCCGGGGACGAGGTGAGCGCCGCGAGGTGGGCCGGCGGAGGGCTGGGGGCGGGGGACCGGGAGACGGGGGGCTAGGTCGGGTCGGCTCCCTAGCACCGCAGCCTCCGCGTGGGCCGCGATCTGAGCCCGCGGCCCGGCCGGGGCCCTGAGGCGGCCGGGAAGGCGGGCGCCGGGCCGGGAGCGCGCCACACTCCGCGCCTGTTCCCCCCGGGACTGAGTCCAGGGGCCCCGCAGCCTGGGCCGGGCTGACCCCGGGCAGGATCGCCAGAGCCCCGGACCGGGGGCTGATCCCCGGCAGGGTCCGCTGAGCCCAGGACGGGGGACTGACACCGGGCAGGGTCCCCTGAGCCCAGGACCGGGGACTGACACCGGGCAGGGTCCCCTGAGCCCAGGACCGGGGACTGACACCGGGCAGGGTCCCCTGAGCCCTGACCAGAGACTGGTCTCAGAGATCAGTCTCTGAGCCCTTGTGCCCTGGGGGAGCTGTCCTCAGGTGTCTCTCCTAGTTCTGAGATGAATGGTTGGCTCCAGGTGACAGGGGTTTTCTGCGGTGACAGCGTGACAGAAGTCTCTCTTAAATGCTTAGTTCAGTGCCAGACCTCCTGGGTACAGAGCACCCTGCCGTTGGGGATGGTAGCTGCCTGGCGAGGTGATCTCTCCTAGAAGGTAGCTCTGGTTGGAGGGACAGGGCCCTGTGCACATAGCAGTGGTCACTTTGAGAGAGACTGAGTGAAGTTGGAAAATTAATTACCCTTAAAGAACTACAATCACAGTGCCAGAGAGAAAATGGGGGCTATGGCAGTGAATCTGGTCTCCTACTGGAAGTGGATTACTGTGGAAATTACATGTGGAAATAGAGCACACCGGAAAAGTTACTAGAATCACAAACAAGCAGGGTCCCCATTTTAAGGTAAATGGTTCTGTGCAGTTGGCTGCACCTTTTCTGGAATATTGTTCATTTAAACTCGAAACTCAAGCTAGCCGTCATCACGCACCAGGCTCGTTGCCAGTGGCCCTCTTGCCTGCTTGGCGGGTCAGAAGTCAAGCCTGTCTCTCCGCCATCTGAGTTGAGGGCCGAGGCGGCCATACTTTAGTGTTACTTCTGTGGAGAAGTTATTTTCTGTTCTTGTTGTTTGATTTAAATGCTAAGATCTTGGGGTTCTGCATTTAAGATGACTCTGTCATGGTAATTGTTGCTATTGGTACCAGTAATTTTCCATGTTGCTCTGCTTGTGACTGCAGGAGGTTTTCATTTATTTTTAAGGTAAGTGTCCTGCTACATGTATGTTCTTTGCAGTTGCTTCATGATGCCTTTCAAATCAGGTACTGCAAGCGCTAGGCGGTGTAAATGGAAAATAGGATTTTTTAGGGGAGACACAGTCCCTGAGCTCTTGTCCCGCGGGGCTGGGGAGGAGTGCACCTGATGTGCACACTAACAAGCTCCCAGGCGGCCCCAAGGCCACACACTGCCTAGCAAGGGGTTTTCTGGATGCAGGAATGGTGCTTGAGGAAGGAGAGTCTTGAGGCGTTAGCAGCTCGGCTCCAACTGTTCTTTGCTGAGCTGCCTCAGACTTGAAGGAGCATCTTGTGAAGGTCCTAGAAAGGGAGAGAGGTGAGCCTCCTAGAGCTGTTGGATTTCTCTTTCCTTAGTTGGTAACTTCATTAACAATCGATAAAAACATGATGTTATGTTGATACTGTTCTCAGTGAGGATAAGAAGGACGTTATTTTTATTAATTTTTAATTATTTTTTATCGATATAGTTGATTTACAATGTGTTAGTTTCTGCTGTACAGGATCAATTGTACACTTATCCACTCTCTTTTAGATTCTTTCCCATATATCTCATTACAGAGCGTTGAGTAGAGCCCCCAGTGCTATAATTAGGGTCTTGCGAAGAGTTGACTCATTGGAGAAGACTTTGATGCTGGGAGGGATTGGGGGCAGGAGAAGAAGGGGACGACAGGATGAGGTGGCTGGATGGCATCACTGACTTGATGGACGTGAGTCTGAGTGAACTCCGGCAGTTGGTGATGGACAGGGAGGCCTGGCGTGCTGCAATTCATGGGGTCGCAAAGAATCGGACACGACTGAGCGACTGAACTGAACTGAGTTACCTCTTCATATACAGTAGTGTGTATATGTCGATCCCTTTCCTCCTCAGTTACAACGCTGTTTTTTAGATGTTATAGCTTGTTTACGTCAGAATATTGTTAGAAACTGTCTGTCACATGTAGTGTATGGATTTTCTTGCAGTTTTGGATACTAACTATGATTGTGTTTTTTTATTAGTTTGCAGAATAAATGCCATATGAAAAACAGTTTGATCTGCTATGGAAAAACGTGAGACATTCATACAAGCAGTGTCTAAAGACCTGATTGGAAAATTTTTGCAATTCATTCAACTTGATGTAAGTTTTATGTTTAGCTTTATTGTGATCTTGACTGTTAATATAAGATGTTTTGCTAAAATCATTATATCCACAAGTGAAATGTAGTCATTTCAGTGAATCCGTACGGACCAAGGTGTATTTTAAAAAGTAAAGCAAAACTATACACAATTAGATCTGCGGATGGGCGACTACTCACAAACAGTGCTTCCTGTTCCTTTAAGAGGGTTGCAGTGAGGAGGCTAAGTGGTGAAACACAGTGTTCCTAATTACTCACTGAAATGTTTATTGATCTCCTGCTGTGTGCATGGCACCATGAGGAAGACATCCTTTTTTATCCTTAGGGGATTTACGTGTTGTGGTGAATCCAGGTGTGTAAATACAGCAGGGTAAGGGTTAAACTCATGCGAAGAGTTGACTCATTGGAAAAGACCCTGATGCTGGGAGGGATTGGGGGCAGGAGGAGAAAGACTCTGATACTGGGAGGGATTGGGGGCAGGAGGAGAAGGGGACGACAGAGGATGAGATGGCTGGATGGCATCCCTGACTCGATGGACGTGAGTCTGAATGAACTCCGGGAGTTGGTGATGGACAGGGAGGCCTGGCGTGCTGCGATTCATGGGGTCACAAAGAATCGGACACGACTGAGCGACTGAACTGAACTGAAGGGCTAAACTGGGGCAGCGGCGTAGAGGGACCCAGATTTAGACATGGAATGTTTCCCATCCTGATGAAAAGGCTGTGGAACCAAAGATCTAAAAGGTGAAATAAGTTAACCAGTCAGAGACGGGTATGGAGAGGGACTGCGCTAACCAACAGGGTTAACTCTGAAGACTGGAGAAGTACCTTGTGCTTGAACTTAGAGATGTTTGGTATAAAAACACCAGCTGAGGAAGAAGGCAAGAGGTGACACCTGGAATGAGACCTCGACCATTCTGAGGGGTTGAGACTGTCCTGAGAGGAACAGGGACTTTTCAGCAGAGTGACCTGTGTGCAAAAGGATGAAAGAGAGAGACAGAAAGAGAAGACTCACCTTTTGGGAATATTCCTTTGAACACGAAGGAAAGGACCTCGTTCGTTCAGCGAGGTCCTAAGTGGGAAGAAGGCAGGCTTGAGGGAGGAGATGGCTCACGTGGGACGTGCTGAGAGTCTCCAGGATGCACGTGTGAGAGGCGTGCAGGAGGAGGTGGAGAGGCAGCCCTGGAGCCAGGAGCAGCTCTGGGCTGGAGGCAGGCTCGGGGGCGTCAGCTCCGGCTGGGATGCGTGGGATCATCTATGCAGTGTAATAGGAGAAAGGCCTAGGGCCGACTGTGGAGGACCCCGCTTTAGGGACCCGACTCTAGCATCTGTGGCCTTGGGGCACATGGCACATACCTCACTTGTTCTGATCACGCAGTGACAGCTAAGAATTGCGGGAGACTGTGGGAGAGAGCTCCGACAAAAGTAGTGGGAAAGACAAAGAGCCCTGGACCACTCGAAGGGGCCCCGCGGAGAGGAGGCCGGCGGGACCAGGATGGAGAGGTGGCCTCGCTCCGCTGTCCTGCCTTGCGAGTCTCTTTACTCCAGGGTGCCATGGGCCCCACCTCCGTGACTGACAGTCTGGAAGCGTGCAGGCAGCTGCTCTGAGACCTGCCCTTCCCCTGCCCTTGTTTGCTCATTTATGCATATGGTGGGGCTGCGTGTGTAAGTGGTGTCACGGCCTCCTTGGTGAGGCACGTGGTGCTGATTTGTGTCATTGCTGGTGCATTAGTATCCGCGTTTTTGTAGTTAACAAGTGTTCTGTGGTGAAACGGGCTCCCAGGTGGCACACGGGTAAAGAATCCGCCTGCCAGTGCAGGAGACGCAGGAGGCGTGGGCTCGACCCCTGGGTGGGGAAGGTCCCCTGGAGGAGGAAGTGGCAGCCCGCTCCAGCATTCTTGCCTGGGCAGTCCTGTGGACAGAGGAGCCTGGTGGGCTGCTGTCTGTGGGGTCCCAGACGCTAAGCGAGTGGCCACGCACGCATGCTGTGGGGAAGCAAACTGAGGCCAGGCCAGTTCTCCTCCTCATCGAGCCTCTGCCCTCAGGAAGGAAGCAAGAAGATGAAATCCTGCTGTCTCCCACCAGACTGAAAATGCTACATGCTGGGGAGATGTGGAGTGTTTGAAAATCTCATCACTGCTGGGGATGTGGAGACTGCCACACCATTTAGAATAATACATATGTATCCAGCTGATAGTGTTGGATGTATACAGACTCTTCAGTGGGCGATCCATTCTTTATTTAGTCCTTAAATGAGAGCCATGTCAAACAACGTTCTTTGCAGTGTTTTTGTGAAATACCCCAAACCCAGAAACAGCTAAATGATGATCAGCAGAAGAATGGATAAATATATTTTGTTATGCTTATGCAGTGGAAAGCTCTAGAAAAGTAAAAACAAAACTATAATGGAACTGAAATGAAACCAAATGAACTCTAATGACATGCAGTGTATGGAGGAGCGTCACTAAATAATGTTGGGCAAGAGAAGCGAGATATGAAAGAACAGAGACCTGTGACCCAATTCTCTACCAAGTGGAAAACAGACCTGTTTACAGGACATGGTTTAGGGATGCAGACGGTGGTGACGTTATCAAGAAAAGCAGAGCAGTAATTACCATAAATGCTGAAGAAACGGGGAAGGGGGCCGCAGCCCTGGAGGGGTGGTGGAGACACGTGGCTTTGTTTATTTACCTACAGTCACACTTAGTGCACTTTTCCATGTGTGTATTTCACAGTATCTTTAAAATATATTGATAGTTGGGGTTTCTTGCCTGAATCAATTATTGCTATGATCACTACAAAATTGTGATTTTCTAATCCCAAATTGCTGCTGTTTATTTATTGCTATTAATAGCATGCCAATGCCATTAGTTATTGATAAGTTATTGGCTGTGCGTGCATGCTCAGTGGCTTCAGTTGTGTCTGACTTTTTGTGATGCTGTGGACTGTAGCCCGCCAGCCTCCGCTCTGTCCATGGGATTCTCCAGGCAAGAATACTGGAGTGGATTGTAATGCCCTCCTCCAGGGAATCTTCCTGACCGAGGGATCGAACCTATGTCGCCTGCATCTCCTGCGCTGTAGGCGGATTCTTTACTGCTGAGCCATTAGGGAAGCCCAATTATTGGCCACTGTTTATTATCAGTGTGGCCTCATTGGTTTTTATTTTATCAAAGAGTTATAGTCCCTTACTGTGGCTGTTGTGGTGCTCAGGTTGTACCAGGTTGGGTACAGGGACAAAGTCAGGGCCCAAGACTGGTTGGAGACCAGAAGATCAGCCTGCAGCCTTGCTGCTGTGCCTCTTACTGTTACCTGAGCTCTGGCATGCCCTTGTGACCAGATTTCAGGCCTGGAGGCAGAGGACGTCTGCGTGGACGGATGTCAGGGGCAGTTTTGCTAAAGGGGTGAAGGGGACTGACCAGGGGCAGAGGAGTCTGCTGCTTTCTGTCTGATCATTCCTGTACTTTGCCCTTTTAGGACTGGATTTCAAAAACTACAGCCTGACTCTCGAATTTCAAACTTAGCTATTAGCACATAAATTTCCTGTGATGCCGTTATAAGGAAGATAGAACTGTTTTCTTGTATTTGAAATGTAACGGTTGCTATTTACTTTGCAGAATGATACTTGTGACCCGTTCAACCTAAATGAATTGATAGATGAATTATCAAGGAAGCAGAAAGAAGAATTGTGGCAGAGGCTCAAGAGTTTGCTAGTAGACGTGTTGTTGGAGAGCCCAGTGGAGGGGTGGCAGGCAGCAGCAGCCCCCGGTGAAGACAGCCTGAAAGCGGAGCAGGGCTCAGTGATGGTAACCCTCGTCCTTCAGAGATGAATTTCCTTTTCCTTGTTGAACAAGGAATTGTTTATTGTGTATAACTGAATCTTTCATTGTTAANTTTGCTAGTAGACGTGTTGTTGGAGAGCCCAGTGGAGGGGTGGCAGGCAGCAGCAGCCCCCGGTGAAGACAGCCTGAAAGCGGAGCAGGGCTCAGTGATGGTAACCCTCGTCCTTCAGAGATGAATTTCCTTTTCCTTGTTGAACAAGGAATTGTTTATTGTGTATAACTGAATCTTTCATTGTTAAAGTTAAAATTAGAAGATGAGAGTACCAGAAGTCTATTTAATGTAATTATACCTTTTTTGATCCTACCGCTATTTACCTAGTATTCAGGGTTGCTCTTTTCAAACTGCTGACCTGTGTCCAGCTTTAACTCACTTTTTAGAATAAGTGTCAAGTGTGGCTTTATTTTCATAAATTTAGTAAGTTTTACATTTAAAATTAAATTTTAAGTTGATTTTAACTTACTTGTGCTTTGATTTTTTTTTTTTTTACTTAGCATAGAAACATAGAAGTAATCCATGCAGTTACATCTGTGATTCTTGCTTCTGTGTCAGTAATAAATGAAAGAGAGAACTATGAAGCCTTACTGGAGTGTGCTGTTATATTAAATGGTAAGTTGACTTTGCAGTAACGTGGGGTGTGAATGAGTGCTGTGTCTGAGTGAAGTAAGGGAAGCCCGCGGCAGTGGAGAAGCAGGGCTCTTGTACTTCAGCTGGAAAAAACGAGCAAGGGAGCCTTCCTTTAGGGGCTGTCCTGAGTAATTGTTTCATTTGAGCCACATATAAATGTTTCACATGGTGAAAATGTGCATTACTGGACAACTGATTGCTGTTTAGAGGTGTTTTAGAAATACCTTATTTGAACCTTCAGGACCAGTAAGAGCTAATAAGGGGGAAGCAGTCACTGCAAGCCCCTCAGCTGGTGATTTACTGCCCAGCAGTTCAAGGAAGCCCAATACCTGCGACACTGCCTTTTCCTCTTTAAGTGCGTCAGGAGTATGACCTGGGGAGCAGGTGTCGACTCCTCCTACTCCAATGTTCCTAAGTTGGTACTCTAAATTTTAACCAAACTGTGAAGTGATAGTTATTAATTCAGTAGGAACACTAGTATGAATTTATGAGAAGGGTCGCAAAGAGTCGGACACAACTGAGCGACTTCACCTTCACCTTCATAGCTATAAAAGATGCAAAGATAACTTGGAGTGATTTTTTTTTTTTTTTTTTTTTTAAAGAAAAATCTCACAGGTACCCTTACCTCCCACTGTGTGAATCTGATTGGTTCCCTAATCAGATTTTGTCATCAAATTCTCACTGGCATTTTCATTTCACACAGAAACTAGAGCCACTTGGCTTGTGCATCTGTTTAGTGTGCTCTCTTACTCAGCATTCTTGTGTGGAATTAGCGTGTCTTATTACGATTACCCGGCCAGTATGAAAGGAGCTCACAGATGCTAGTGGGTGCTACCACCAGCTCGTCCTCAGTCTCCAAACATGAAAGTCCCCATTAATGCAGGAATGTTGCTCTAGAGTAATGGCTTTCAGATGTCTGGATTGCAGTTGCGAGCACACTGTCAGTATTTTAATTTAGTTCTTGAGCTCTTTTGTTGATAACAGCACTGCAGCTTTTCCATTCGCTGTGATAGTGGCTTTCGCTGTTTTTCACCAGTGAGCCAGAACTGGAGGCCCACGCTGAGGGCAGTTGTGGGTAGCGGGTCCCTCGGGCTGCCCTGGCTCGGCTGCCGAGTGTTGCCGTGGGTGTCCCTGCGCTCGGGTGTGCAGCGCTCATCGCTGGGAGTTGGGCGACAGGGCCTCTTGCTCTTCTAAGAGTTCCTGTTCTGTTGGGTCTGCTTTTACAGCACGGTGGACAGTGTTTTAGTGAGCGTCGTTTGTGTGCTATGAACACTGGGTGGAAGTCTTGGTGAGACACCAGTGTCTGCTGGGCGCACCTGTGGGCCGCGTGCTCTTCTGGGCTGGGTCTGGACTGGCCCCGGTTCCCTGCATGCACTCACTGTGCAGCGGCTGCTCTGTTGCAGGGATTTTGTACGCGCTGCCAGAGAGTGAGCGAGCGCTGCAGGGCTCCATCCAGGACCTGTGCGTGAAGTGGTGGGAGAGAGGCCTGCCCGCCAAGGAGAACATGGGCAAGACCGCCTTCGTCATGCTGCTGCGGAGGAGTCTCAGGACCAGGACTGTGCGTTCCCTTTCTGCAGTACACGCTGCGTTTTGCTGAGAAGTGCACACGCTTATTCCAGTTAGGAGTCATGTCTGATCGCAAGAGGCCTGGCCCGGTGGCTCCCAGTCGGGGTTTTCACTGGGTGATGCTCAGAGGTGGGCGGTCACGGGTGGGCCGAGCTCCACGTGCTCGTGTTGTGCACAGACTCTCTCCCCGTCTTCCTTGGTGTGTGGCCTACGGAAGGCTGTCCCCTGGATGGGAACTGCCCCAGGGAAAACTGAGCGGGGGCGTGTCAGGGGGAGCCTGCCGACCCGAGTGGGTGGGCAGGAGGGCGGCCGGGGCGGGTGGCCCGCAGCCCAGGCCTGTGGACGCCTTGGTGGCCCACAGGAAGCATGGCTAAGCGCCGGGTGTAACCCACCCTTCAGTCTCGGGCATGCGACTCAGAGGTCCAGGAAAAGAGCAGTTTCTCCCCAGACCAAGCAACAGCAGATGCTTCTGTGCGTCTTAGAAAACCGGGCAAATGAAGGAGAGGGAAAACTAAAAAAAAACCATCAGTAATTCCACTGCCAAGGCGACCCTTGCCAGTGGAGGAATCTTTGGGGGTTTCTCTTTGCCCTCCCTCTACATCTTAGCTGACTTGTCACAGATTCCTGCAAGTGAAATTTGTAGGTCAGTGGGTTTGAACTTGGAGCTCTTGGTACACATTGCCAACAGCTTTCTATGTACCTTGCAGCTGATCCTGTTCTTACCTCCCGTGGGACAGACTGTCCCACGGTGGCCTCCAAGGAGCAGTCAATTTCACGGCAGAAAAGAATCTTGTTGACTGCATCCTCAGCTCGCACTCTGACTCCCTGCTGGCCATAGGAGTGATTGAAAACTCATTGTTTGTGTCAGAACTTATCCATAAGCCATCCTTGGTTTGCCTTTTTAAAATCCATTTTGCCTGCCATCCTTGTTCACCTTTAAAATCAAGACTTTATTTAAACGTCTGCACTTGTGCCGTTTACCGCAGTAGCCACCAGCCACCAGGCAGATTGCGTTGCCAGTTAAGAACGCTCACGCTCTGTCTCCTGGCGGCGCAGTCCTGTGGCAGTCGCTTCGTAGCCTGGCATGGCTCAGGCTCCGCACGCCCAGCGCAGGTTCACCTCCTTGGTGCATAAACTGGTGCGCAGTGCTGCCTGTCGGCATCTCTGCTTGCTTTTGCCTGGGATTTAGGAAAATGTTCTCTGGAGCTTTGTTTGCAAATTTTAAAATTTTTCTCTCGTCATTTTTTTCTCTTTTGATGACATAAAATAGTCTCATAGTTAATTTGAAATGTGGCCTTACTCGTTATTAAAAAAAAAATCAGTTGATTTTCTTTTCCTGTCATCCCCAGGGTGCTGACATATGTCGGCTGTGGCGTATCCATCAGGCTTTATACTGCTTCGATTATCATTTGGAAGAAAGTAGAGAAATTAAAGACATGCTGCTTGAGTGCTTCATAAATGTCAATTACATCAAAAAAGAAGAGGCAAGTGGTTTTTCATCTTGGTGTGTTTGTGGACTGCTTTTTAGAACATTAATTTGTTTTCTGACTGTGCTGAGTCATCTTTGCTGCGTGCAGGGGCTATTCTTCATTGCAACGCGTGGGCTTCTCAGAGCTTCTTATTGTGGAGCACGGTCTAAGTTGGTGTACAGCATGTGGGGTTTTCCTGGACCAGGGAGCAAAGACATGTTCCCTGCTTTGGTAGGCGGATTCTAAACCACTGGAGCATCAGGAAAGCCCTGTGAACTGCTTTTTGATGGAAGTTTTTCCTAAGTGCGTGAGTTTGCTGTTTGCATCATGCTCAGTGTCTTAATAAAAGGGCCAGCTTAACTGTCAAGAGCTATTATATTTGTTGCAGTTCATATTTACTGCATGACGGTGTTAAGCAAACATTTTACAAGCCATTGTGTATTTCATTATTAAAGGAGATGGTAACAGGTGGCTGTGTGAATCCTGGGGGAGCCATGATTGCATTTTAAATTAAAAATGACTAAAAATAAGGTTGAGAAGGTACTTCCCCATGGATCAGATCTGGCCTTCTTCCCTAATTCCAGGTTAATTGGCATATAACTCAAAGCTATCATAATAAGGTTCTTGGTTTTTCATGCCCATCCAGTAAATCCAAAGCGAGGCTCCTGGCCCAGTGCCCCACTGTCCACCAGTGGTCACTCCCACACTTGGCTACCAAGCACATAAAGTATGGCCAGTCCAGCTGTGGCCGTAAATGTGAAAGACGTAGGGATTTGAAACTTGATATGGAAAAAGAATGTTAAATATCACGTTAATGATTTTTGTGTATTTATTACATATTTAAATGACACTTTGGATATATTTGATTACATAAATACATTATTAAAGTTAATTTAATCTTTTTTACTTTTATTAATGTGGCTGTTAGAGAATTAAAATTACAGAGTGGCTTGCCTAGTTCTCTTGGTCATGCTCGTCTGTTATCTTCAGAGTTTTCTGGACTTGTTTTATTTTATTTATTTATTTTTTTAAGAAGCACTGAGAACACGAGCCTCTCAATAATTTGTTGTCATTTGGGGCAGAGTTTTAGATTTTTAAAAAAGTCATTCTCTTTGTCTTGGTCCCCTGGGCCTCTGTTGCTGCTTGGCTCTGTGGGTGTCGCGGTGGGGCTCGCTCGCCCGGCTCTCCGGGTGCCGCGGCGGGGCTCGCTCGGCTCTCTGGGGCTCCTCTCCAGCTTCGACCTCCAGGGCTGTTGCTGCGGGGCTTCTCTAACTGAAGAGCGTGGCTCCAGAGCACAGGCTTAGCAGTTGCGGTGCATGGGCTTGGTTGCCCCATGGCATGGGGTCTTCCTGGACCGGGGATCAAGCTTGTGTCTTCTGCGCTGGCAGCTGGGTTGTTACCACTGAGCCCCCAGGAAAGCCCCTCTGTAGTCTTTTTGTTCATTGTTTCGTCACTCAGTCAGGTCTGACCCCTTGCGACCCCATGGGCTGCAGCACGCCAGGCTTACGTGTCCTTCAGTGTCTCCCAGAGTTTGCTCAAACTCATGTCCATTGAGTCGGTGATACCATCCAACCATCTCATCCTCTGTCGCCCTCTTCTCCTCCTGCCCTCAATCTTTCCCAGCATCAGGGCCTTTTCCAGTGAGTTGGCTGTTCGCATCAGGTGGCCAAAGTATTGGAGCTTCAGCATCAGTCCTTCCAATGAATATTCAGGGTTATTCCTTTAAGATTGACTGGTAGTCTTTTTAGATTGACTGTATTTCCATGTTGGGATGCAAAGCACGTTGTTTTTGATATAGAATATAGCCCTGTTTCTGACTGCTTGTGGCCTGGCGGACATGATTTGAGGCAAAAGGGGGCAGCGGTCACCCGTCCCAGAAGGAGGTGTGGGGAAGGACCTCTCGGAGGAAGAGGGCCCCCTGAGGTACTTACTCAGGCCTCACGCTCACGGTGGGGCAGGGCAGGGTTTGACCCCAAAGTGCCTGCGCCCCATGCACCCTCTCGCTGGTGACACCAAAGGGCTGGACCTGATTGCTGCCCACACTGGCCAAAACCTTTAGCTTTGGGGGTCAGAAAGGCTGTGCTCAGACCCCTGGTGTCCACTGAACAGGTGGAAGGTCGCCTCGCTCACACGCCGTACAGTCTCAGTGTTTCCTTCTGTGGTGTAGGAACAGTGGCCGCCGTCTCCCAGGGTCCCCTCGGGGGCACACTCAGCCTTTCAAGGGGCCCTCGGTGCCCGCGTGACGGGAGATTCGCTGGCTGCTGCTGCTGCTCTGACGTCGTCATTGTTGGAGAGACACTGGGGCTCTGCCCTGGGCGTCCAGGCTAGCTGTGAAGTTTGGGAGAGTAAAGTACAGCGTGGATTCAGACACACTTTGTATTGACTTACGCATGTGTGTGTTAGTCGCTCAGATATGTCCAGCTCTTTGCAACCCCATGGACTCTAGCCCGCTGGGCTCCTCTGTCCATGGAATTATGCATAGCAGTGGGTAAATTGTGCTTGTTTAACACACACACGCACACACACATATGCAAATATAGATGTAAATGGTCTTTCCCAGGTGGCTCGACTGGTGAAGAATCTGCCTGCTGGTGCAAGAGATGTGGGTTTGATCCCTGGGATGGAAAGATCCCTTGGAGGAGGAAGTGGCAGCCATTCCAGCATTTTCCCTGGGGAATCCCACGGACAGAGCACATTCCAGCATTTTCCCTGGGGAATCCCACGGACAGAGCACATTCCAGCATTTTCCCTGGGGAATCCCACAGACAGAGCAGCCTGCCGGGCTGCAGGCTATGGAGTTGCAAAGACTTGGACGTGATATAGCGAATGAGCAGTTAGACGTAAATATATATGTATGTGTTAAAACTCTCTCTTTTTAAAATTTGTGTTCTCTTTTAAATTTAAGATAGCTGAACTAGTTTCCTGATCAGTTACTAATTTGGTCAGGTCAGTTTCCAGTCATTCTACGTAAATGATAAACCTCTTCTGGACCCTACTGGCAACTTATTTCCAGTAAATACTTGTTAAACCTGCCTGTCGAGGCCTGATGGCCCTGCTGCTTGCACCAGAGTGTGCGGCCCTGCTTGCCCTGCTGCCCCGCGCAGGCCCCGCCGCTGCAGCGTCAGCTTCCGGGTTAGAAGTACGGGTGTCGGGAGTAGCGAGCTTCAGTACTAGTTACTACACTTTCAAAGAACTGTTTGTTTTTAGTTACTGGGAACTTTTTATTTGGTTGCAATTTTAACATTACATCCTATTTTTAATTTATAGGGAAGAAGATTTCTTAGTTCTCTCTTCAATTGGAATATAAATTTCATTAAAATGATTCATGGGACCATTAAAAACCAGTTACAGGGATTACCAAAGTAAGTATTAAAAACAATTAATATTTTGTGCTTAGTCTGGTTTTGAAAGTTTCTGTTTGACCTGACTTTGGTCAGGTCAACTTTTAGGGGCTTCCCTGGTGGCTCAGCTGGTAAAGAACCCGCCTGCAGTGCAGGAGACCTGGGTTCGATCCCTGGGTCGGGAAGATCCCCTGGAGAAGGGAATGACTGCCCCCTCCTGTGTTCTTGCCTGGGGAGCCCCATGGACAGAGGGGCTACAGTCTGTGGGGTCACAGAGTCAGACACGACCGAGTGACTAACGTGATGGGGATGATTAGAAGCTTTAAAATTGTCTCTTATTCTTTATTATGCACTGTTGCATTACTGAATACTTATTTCCCTTGCTATAGGAAACCATTCTTTTTCAGTAGTGGCACTGAAATTAAGACTTTACTTTGTGGTAATTCTTTATATAGATTATTCACCAGTTCCGTCTTAGCCTCAGTCGTAGTGAAGTTCATGTGGCTAGCACATCTGGTCCTTTGGGTCTGTGTGCACACTGCAGTCTCCCTAAGGCGGAGCTGCGTGGGTGGTGGAGGAGCCCCGATTCCCCAGCCTCTGGGCCCTGGCAGCGTTGGGAGCTGTTTGCCGCATTCGAGGTCAAGTCCTTAACCTGCTCTGGACTTTTCAAATCCTCCGTCCCGTCAGGCGGCTGTGTGAGAGCTGAGTTGGGACTCAGTGCTGGATCTCTGATTGTTCACTGGAATGCTGCTGCCTCCTCTCCCCTCATTTGCACAGTATTTGGGTTGAATCAGCAGATTTTCCTCATTATGAGTCTAAGTCAACCCTGGTAGTTTAGGATTCCCTGTACCTGAGCTAATTAGTCTAGAATGACTCCAAATTAAAGTGTATTTGTATTTAAACTTTTTATATTTATAGTTCTTATTAGAAATAAATTTGCCTTTAAAGGTTTTTACTTAAGAATTTGGTTCTGGCCATACGTTTCATAGTTTCACAGAAAATAGTGAACTTCTGGGGAAGCAGTGACTGAGAAGGAAGAAGCTGGCATCTCAGTCCTTCTCCAGACTAGTCTCTGCTTCCTGCTCCAGGCGGACAGCCTGTCTCTGCTTTGCGAAGCACCAGTGTAAACCAGTGTCTTCTTCCCGGGAGAGGAGACTGCCTGAAATGATGCATGTGAAAAATATAATGCTTCAAACTTGCATGAAAATTTTTTTTTTTTTTCCCAGATCTTTGATGGTACACATTGCGGAAATTTATTTCAGAGCTTGGAAAAAGGCTTCAGGGAAAATAATGGAGGTATTTCCTTTTTGTTTTCTGAAAGGTTAGCACGTCGTTGTGTTCTGGTTACTAAATAAATAGCCACACTAGGGCTGTTTGAAACCCCTGTCTATGCCTGCCTGTCAAGCAAATCTCACAGTGAGCGTCCACATGGCGCAGGCTTGGTGTCTTCCACACCTGCTCGGTCATGCCCACACCGAGCACCGCCTCAGGATGTCCCTCCCTCCCCACGACAGTTTGAGTGGAACCAAGGCTTTTGCGCATTTTGGCAGCTCTGGACCTGCAGTGTCCGACCACGTATGTCTGCCGGGCCTTTGAAATGTGGCCAGTCCAAGCTGAGATGGGCTGTAAGTGTAAGAAACCCACCAGATTTGTAAGACAGTCTGAAAAAAGAAGAATATAAAGTATCTCATGGATATTTTAAAAAGAATATTGATTGCATGTTGAAATGATAGTGTGTTGGATAGTTGGGCTAAACAAAATCTATTATTAAAGTAAGTTTGCCTTTTTTTTTCTGTTTTTGGTGTGGCCGCTGGGAGGCTTAAAACTGCACTTCTGGCTGATGTTGGGTTTCTGTTGGCCAGCGCTCCTTGAGAGACTCGGGCCATCTCTTCAGCAACACAATTTGAGAATTTAAAGGTGTTTGTTTGAATCAGGCTTATAACCTTTAATGACTGTAACACCTACCTCCTGGCTGTGTAATTCACAATTAAACATTCATAGGCTCTTTTGGAAAAAAAAGAAAATGTCTGATATCCCTTACGTTTTTCTCATACTAGGATCTTAGATGTGTTTTTTTCCTTCTGAGAGTAAAATTTTTACTCTAAGTCTTAAAAGGGTCTTTTCTCCTGGGGGAGCAGGCCCTGGACTGGTGTCAGGGGCAGAGGGGAGGCTAACCACCTGTGTTTGTAGTTTATTTCTGTACATTCTCCTCTCTTGCCCAGCTTGAGCTTCAGTTAAATATGCTGTCAGTTATCATTGCTGTCTGCTTCTGGGAAACAAGAACTTACCATTCCTGTGCCCCTGTAGACAGATTCTACAATAGTTTCTCAGTGTATAGTTTTTTGGGGACCTGGCAGAACCAGGATGTTCTTATGCATTTTTTGCATTGCTCTATACTCCATGAGACTGTTCTCAGGAAGGAGTATTTGTTCTCCCTTTTCTCTAGCAGTGATTTAAAAATAGGAGTTTGTGATTTAAATGTAATTGTTTAGGCACCAAATCGGTATCAGAAATGTGTGCTTCTCAGTTTCACTCCTTTCCCTCTGTCCCTTCAAGTTTTTAAAGCAAACTCCAGATGTGACGCCTTACTCCTGTGCACTTCAGGATGCATCATCTCTAGAATGCCTGGTTATACAGCGCCATCATCATGCTTACTTTGTGACCCCTAAGGGCCAACAGTCCGCCAGGCTCCTCTGTCCATGGGATTCTCCAGGCAAGAGTACTAGAGTGGGTTGCCATTTCCTTCTCCAGGGGATCTTCCTGATCCAGGGATCAAAGCCAGGTCTCCTGCATTGTGGGCAGATTCTTTACCATCTGAGCCACCAGGGAAGCCCCGTACTAATATTTAAACTTCTCTGCTTTGTTTAAATAATGTCTTCATTTTGAAGTCAGGATCCAACAAGTCTCCCAATGGCATTTGCTTGTTATGTCATTTAAAGCCTTCTTCTCTTTGAAAAAATCTCTGCCATTGACATGTTGGCAAACCTGGTCAGTTGCAACTTCTGTGGCCCAGATGCCTGGCTGGTGGTGCCGTGAACCTCTTGTGTGATCACAGGTCGGGCAGTGTGGTTTCCACGGGAGTCACACTGAGACCGAGGGGTAGCTTCAGGGAGCATTCTCAGTTAGTGGAAACGAGGTAAATGTTACTAACGAGTCTCCCTCGGGTCCTTCCCTACTGCCGTGGCGTCCTGGGAACTGCCTGTACCGCCCCTCACTGGGGTACCTCCGAGACATGTGTTTCTGTCAGTTTGGAATTCTGGCCCCACCTTAGAGGCAGTTCGGTGTGAGTTCTTGGGCAGGGGCTGAGGTGAGCTCTTGGAACAGATCCAGTTTTCAGAGATTATCAGATGAGTCAGGAGGGAGCTCCCAGGCCCACCTTTGTCTCTGAGCCCTGTCTGGCTTGATCCAGGCTCGAGTGCCATGCATTCGGGCACAAATGTGGTATTTCTTCAAATAAGATAAAAGAAAAGAAAAGTCCTCTCTGGTGTGTGCATTCTAAGACGTGTAGGCAAAGTGGAGAAGCCCTGATGAGGGGACCCAGGCCTTTCCCCTCGAGAGCGGGAAGATGAGTCGGTCAGACTGTCCTCTGGCGCCGTGGCCCGCCCCCTCCGCCTGCCCGGCCCTGAGGGGGCACACTCACCCACGCTCTCCTGCCGCTGTTCCAGGCCACGGTCAGACTGTCCTCTGGCGCCGTGGCCCCCCCGCCTGCCCAGCTCTGAGGGGGCACACTCACCCATGCTCTCCTGCCGCTGTCCCAGGCCACGATCAGACTGTCCTCTGGCGCCGTGGCCCCCCCGCCTGCCCGGCTCTGGGGGGGCGCACTCACCCACGCTCTCCTGCCGCTGTTCCAGGCCACGGTCAGACTGT
>SJYX01016849.1:0-17179 GCA_006410675.1 Oreotragus oreotragus
GGATTGGGGGCAGGAGGAAAAGGGGACAAGAGAGGATGAGATGGCTGGATGGCATCACCAACTCGATGGACGTGAGTTTGGGTGAACTCAGGAGTTGGTGATGGACAGGGAGGCCTGGAGTGAGACTGAACTGAACTGAACTGAAGCAGAGTGGCAATATGCAGCCTTGATGTACTCCTTTCCCAATTTTGAACCAGTCTATTGTTCCATATCCAGTTCTAACTGTTGCTTCTTGACCTACATACAGGTTTCTTAGGAGGCAGGGAAGGTGGTCTGGTATTCCCATCTCTTTAAGAATTTTTTCAACAGTTTGTTGTGATCCACACAGTTCAAAACTTTAGCATAGTCAATGAACCAGAAATAGATATTTTTCTGGAATTCCCTTGATTTTTCTATAATCCAATGGATGTTGGCAATTTGATCTATGGTTATTCTGCCTTTTCTAAATCCAGCATGTACATCTGGAAGTCATCAGTTCATGTACTGTTGAAGCCTATCTTGAGGGATTTTGAACATTACCTTGCTAGCATGTAAAATGAGCACAATTGTATAGTAGTTTGAGTATTCTTTTGGCATTGCTTTGCTTTGGGATTAGAGTAAACATTGACCTTTCCCAGTCCTGTGGCCACTGCTGAGTTTTCCAAATTTGCTGGCATATTGAATGCAGCATTGTAACAGCATCATCTTTTAGAATTTGAAAAGCTTACCTGGAATTCCATCACTTCCACTAGCTTTGTTCATGGTAATGCTTCCTAAGGNCATTGACCTTTCCCAGTCCTGTGGCCACTGCTGAGTTTTCCAAATTTGCTGGCATATTGAATGCAGCATTGTAACAGCATCATCTTTTAGAATTTGAAAAGCTTACCTGGAATTCCATCACTTCCACTTGCTTTGTTCATGGTAATGCTTCCTAAGGCCCACTTGACTTCACATTCCAGGATGTCTGGCTCTAAGTGAGTGATGAAATCATAATGGTTATCCAAGTCATAAAAAACTTTTTTGCATTGTTCTTCTGTGTATTCTCACCTCTTCTTAATCTCTTCTGCTTCTATTAGGTTCTTGCCATTTCTGTACTTTATCGTGCCTGTCTTTGCAAGAAATGTTCCCTTGATATCTCCAGTTTTCTTGAAGAGAGCACTAGTCTGCATTCTATTGGCTTTATTTCTTTGCATTGTTCACATAAGAAGGCTTTCTTATGTCTCCTTGCTATTCTCTGGAACTCTGCATTCAGTTGGGTATATCTTTCCCTTTATCCTTTGCCTCTCACTTCTCTTTTTTCTCAGCTATTTGCATGGCCTCCTCAGATGATCAATTTTGCCTTCCTGCATTTCTTTTTCTTTGGGCTGGTTTTGATCACTGCCTCCTGTACAATATTATGAACCTCCATCCATAGTTCTTCAGGCATTCTTTTTACCAGATTTAATCCCTTGAATCTATTTGTCTTCCACTGTATAATTGTAAGGAATTTGATTTAGGTCATACCTGAATGGGCTAGAGGTTTTCCCTATTTTCTTCAATTTATCCTGAATTTTGCAATAAGGAGCCCATGATCTGAGCCACAGTCAGCTCCAGGTCTTGTTTTTGCTGACTGTATAGAGCTTTTTCATTTTTGGCTACAAAAAAGTATAGTTTATCTGATTTCAATGTTGACCATCTGGTGATGTCCATGTGTAGAGTCTTCTCTTGTGTTGTTGGAAGAGGGTGTTTGTTATGACCAATGCATTCTCTTGGCAAAACTCTGTTAGCCTTTGCCCTGCTTCATTCTGTACTCCAACGGTAAACTTGCTTATTACTCTGGGTATCTCTTTTGACTTACTACTTTTGCAATCCAATTCCTTATGATGAAAAAGGCATCTTTTTTTTTTTTTAATGTCAATTGTAGGAGGGCTTGTAGGTGTTCATAGAACTATTGTTCTACTTCAGCTTCTTTGGCATTAGTAGCTGGGGATATACTTGGATTACTGTGATGTTAAATTGTTTGCCTTGGAAATGAACAGAGATCATTCTGTTGAAATTGCACCCAAGTACTGCATTTCAAGAACTTTTTGGTGGCTCTTATGTTAAAGAATCTGCCTGCATTGCAGGAGACCTGGATTTGATTCCTGGGTTGGGAAGATACCCTGGACAAGGAAATTGAAACCCACTGATATTCTAGTATTCTTGCCTGGAGAATTCCATGGACAGAGGGGCCTGGCAGACTCCTCCATGGGGTTGCAGAGGAAGATATGAGTGAGCAACTAACACCTACACTGCATTTTGGAGTCTTTTGTTGACTATGAGGGTACTCCATTTTTTTCTAATGGATTCTTGTCCACAGTAGTAGATATATGGTGATCTGAATTGAATTTACTCATTCCTGGCCTTTGAGTTCACTGATTCCTAAAATATGGATGTTCACTCTTGCCATCTCTTTCTTGACCACTTTCAATTTACCGTGATTCATAGACCTAATATCCCAGGCTCCTATGCAATAGTGTTCTTTGCAGCATCAGACTTTCCTTTTTACCATCACAGACATCTGCAGCTGAGCACCGTTTCCTTCTCTGGCTCTTTCTGGAGATATTTCTCTCCTTTCCCCCAGTAGAATATTGGACACTTTTGACCTGGGAGGCTCATCCTCTAGAGGCATATCTTTTTGCCTTTTCATATTGTTTGTGGGGTTTTTGAGGTGAGCGTAGTGAAGTGGTTTGCCATTCCCTTCTCCAGTGGACCATGTTTTGTCAGAACTCTCCACCACGATCCATCCTTCTTGGGTGGTCCTGCATGGTGTATATGGCTCATAGTTTCATTGAGTTACACAAGGCTTTGATTTGTGTGATCAGTTTGGTTAGCTTTCTGTGATTTTGATTTTCATTTTGGAAACTGTGTAGTCATAGTTCTTGTTTCTTCTGTCTTCCCTCTGATGGATGAGGATAAGGGGCTTGTATAAGCTTCTTGGTGGGAGGGACTGACTGTGGGGAAAACTGGGTCTTGCTCTGGTAGGCAGTTCCATTCTCAGTAAATCTTTAATCTGGGTTTCTTCTGATGGCTGGGGGGTGGGGGTGGGGGGCTGTGGTCCCTCTCTTTTGGCTTAGTGGCCTGAGGTGGCCCTGACCTGCAGTCTACAGGCTCCGTGGTACGGATCGACCTGACCTCTAAAAGGACTGATGCCAGTGCACGGCTCCCAGGACTGCTCATGTCAGTGCCCCTGTCCTCATGGCAGGCCACTGCTCTCCTGTGGATCACCGCTCCTGCCCTCTGGGTCCTGTTCACTCAAGGTCTTGTTTGTGCCCTCCAAGTGTTCCTGTTTTCCCCCAGCCCTGTGGAAGTTCTGTAATCAAATCCCACTGTCATTCAGAGTCACATTTCCTGGGTATGCGTGATATTAACTTTTTTGTTTGCTTTTCTCTTATTAAGCTGTCTTATGTCAAATTAATTCTTAGACCAACCAGAAGAAACCAGAGAGACAGAGGAGAATTCCTTCCTTCCTGAATCTTCCACAAATTCAAGTATTATCAATAAATCTGTCCTAAATACTATAATGCAAAAAGGTAGATGGTCTCCACCTAACAAAAACATGTAATTATCGTTGAGTTACTGTGTTCTTTCTAATTCCAAGAATTAATCTAATTCAAATTACCTCCAAATGCTGCTTTTATTTTAGCATATGTAGAATACTTGTAGCAATTTAACAAAGTCCAATTTGAAGAAATATTTGAATTTTAAAAGGGAGGCAACATCTCGGAGAATCAAAAACAAGGCAAAACCTTACAAATTAACATGTCTGCAACTGGAAGACTTTCTTTTGGTCAATATTTTTAAATGTTTAAAACAAATCATAGGCTAATATTAGATGTATTCTGGAAAGTAACACATCACATATGCTTTTATGTACAGAAAATTTAGAATTACCTGTCTCATGAAGACCTTGTTTGTAGAGTTGCAAGTTGATGTCTATGTGTTTCAGTGGTCAATATGTCCAGAGTAGTTTTATATTTATAAAGAAAGGAGATATTTTTCATACATAAATCCAAACTGGAAACAAGTCAATCATGAATTTCAAGTTAATGTATATAACGAGCATAATTTTTTGCCTCATATTATTTGTACTTTATTTGTTTTGAATTATATATTGTGTTTGTATACTTATATAATGATTCTTTATATTACAGAGTTTATTTGCATTACTCTTAAAATATAATTTTAAAAAGAAGCAGCTGAAAAATATAAATAATATACTGGGATAAATTTGCAACATACTTGACAGATAAATGCTTGCATTATTAAAGATATTTATAGAATCTGAAATAAGCACAACTTGAATACCTGTATTGTGAGATAGGCCAAGATCACAGATAGAAATTAAAAATTAAGTGTTAATATCAAAAGATAAGAAATATCATTTNACTGCATTTTGGAGTCTTTTGTTGACTATGAGGGTACTTCATTTTTTTCTAATGGATTCTTGTCCACAGTAGTAGATATATGGTGATCTGAATTGAATTTACTCATTCCTGGCCTTTGAGTTCACTGATTCCTAAAATATGGATGTTCACTCTTGCCATCTCCTTCTTGACCACTTTCAATTTACCATGATTCATAGACCTAATATCCCAGGCTCCTATGCAATAGTGTTCTTTGCAGCATCAGACTTTCCTTTTTACCATCACAGACATCTGCAGCTGAGCACCGTTTCCTTCTCTGGCTCTTTCTGGAGATATTTCTCTCCTTTCCCCCAGTAGAATATTGGACACTTTTGACCTGGGAGGCTCATCCTCTAGAGGCATATCTTTTTGCCTTTTCATATTGTTTGTGGGGTTTTTGAGGCGAGTGTAGTGAAGTGGTTTGCCATTCCCTTCTCCAGTGGACCATGTTTTGTCAGAACTCTCCACCACGATCCATCCTTCTTGGGTGGTCCTGCATGGTATATATGGCTCATAGTTTCATTGAGTTACACAAGGCTTTGATTTGTGTGATCAGTTTGGTTAGCTTTCTGTGATTTTGATTTTCATTTTGGAAACTGTGTAGTCATAGTTCTTGTTTCTTCTGTCTTCCCTCTGATGGATGAGGATAAGGGGCTTGTATAAGCTTCTTGGTGGGAGGGACTGACTGTGGGGAAAACTGGGTCTTGCTCTGGTAGGCAGTTCCATTCTCAGTAAATCTTTAATCTGGGTTTCTTCTGATGGCTGGGGGATGGGGGTGGGGGGCTGTGGTCCCTCTCTTTTGGCTTAGTGGCCTGAGGTGGCCCTGACCTGCAGTCTACAGGCTCCATGGTACGGATCGACCTGACCTCTAAAAGGACTGATGCCAATGCACGGCTCCCAGGACTGCTCATGTCAGTGCCCCTGTCCTCATGGCAGGCCACTGCTCTCCTGTGGATCACTGCTCCTGCCCTCTGGGTCCTGTTCACTCAAGGTCTTGTTTGTGCCCTCCAAGTGTTCCTGTTTTCCCCCAGCCCTGTGGAAGTTCTGTAATCAAATCCCACTGTCATTCAGAGTCACATTTCCTGGGTATGCGTGATATTAACTTTTTTGTTTGCTTTTCTCTTATTAAGCTGTCTTATGTCAAATTAATTCTTAGACCAACCAGAAGAAACCAGAGAGACAGAGGAGAATTCCTTCCTTCCTGAATCTTCCACAAATTCAAGTATTATCAATAAATCTGTCCTAAATACTATAATGCAAAAAGGTAGATGGTCTCCACCTAACAAAAACATGTAATTATCGTTGAGTTACTGTGTTCTTTCTAATTCCAAGAATTAATCTAATTCAAATTACCTCCAAATGCTGCTTTTATTTTAGCATATGTAGAATACTTGTAGCAATTTAACAAAGTCCAATTTGAAGAAATATTTGAATTTTAAAAGGGAGGCAACATCTCGGAGAATCAAAAACAAGGCAAAACCTTACAAATTAACATGTCTGCAACTGGAAGACTTTCTTTTGGTCAATATTTTTAAATGTTTAAAACAAATCATAGGCTAATATTAGATGTATTCTGGAAAGTAACACATCACATATGCTTTTATGTACAGAAAATTTAGAATTACCTGTCTCATGAAGACCTTGTTTGTAGAGTTGCAAGTTGATGTCTATGTGTTTCAGTGGTCAATATGTCCAGAGTAGTTTTATATTTATAAAGAAAGGAGATATTTTTCATACATAAATCCAAACTGGAAACAAGTCAATCATGAATTTCAAGTTAATGTATATAACGAGCATAATTTTTTGCCTCATATTATTTGTACTTTATTTGTTTTGAATTATATATTGTGTTTGTATACTTATATAATGATTCTTTATATTATAGAGTTTATTTGCATTACTCTTAAAATATAATTTTAAAAAGAAGCAGCTGAAAAATATGAATAATATGCTGGGATAAATTTGCAACATACTTGACAGATAAATGCTTGCATTATTAAGGATATTTATAGAATCTGAAATAAGCACAACTTGAATACCTGCATTGTGAGACAGGCCAAGATCACAGATAGAAATTAAAAATTAAGTGTTAATATCAAAAGATAAGAAATATAATTTTTCTAGTCAATGAAATAAGCTAAATGAGAACTGTAAAATATCATTTTTAAAATCCATTATGTCAGAAAATATTCAAACTCAGTAATTATAACAGTATCTGTAAAAATGCTATAAAACTGGCATTTACAGACATTTTTGATGAGAGTGTGAAAAGACAGAACTTTTGATGAAGAAAATTCAAATATATGCATCAAAAATGTGAAGTTGCTTTAATCCTTTCATCCAATTATATATCCCTAATAATTTCCCCCCAAAATAGAAAGGTATATGATACATTTTTGAAAAGTATGTTTATTAAAGATATCTTTTAATAAAAGGAAACTTTAGAAATACAACAGGGGATTGAATAAGAGTATTTTTTGTCACTTTACAGTGACATTTGGAGGAGGAAATGGCACCCCACTCCAGTACTCTTGCCTGGAGAATCCCAGGGATGGAGGAGCCTGGTGGGCTTCAGTCCACGGGTCGCAAAGAGTCGGACACAACTGAGCGACTTTACTTTCACCTTCACTTCACTTTCACTTTACAGTAAACATAGTTAAAATTACAAATGCTTTTTAAAAATAATCGCTGATATTCCAATATTTAAAATTACAACAGCAGAATACTTCATTGTGGAGGTAACGTATTTAATTCATCAGTTCTCTATTGAGGGTCAATTTACGTTAGCTTTTGTAGGGAACAAAATTTGCCACCTCAAAATGTATCTCTTTGACATGTCGGTGAAAAATTATCACTAGTTGATTTTATAAATGGAAAGTTTTATTAAACAAACTTGAGGATTGCAATCCAAGAGACAGCCTTCCACAAAGGTCTGAGGACCATCCTGCCAGTTAAAGTCAATGGACACGAATTTGAACAAACTCCAGGAGATAGTGAAGGACATGCTGCAGTCCATCGGGTCACAAAGAGCTGGACTCGACTAGTGACTGAACAACAAGATTAAGAAGGAGGGTTACCTTGGAGGCATAATACACACTAAAAGGGAGAGAGGAGGTCCAAAAGGGCAAAGAAAAATTTTGTGTTTAAAATTTTCTCCTCTTCCCATAAAATATGAATTGATTTTATCATGCATTAAGATTATTTCAGGTTGAAAACAATCAAGCTCCAAAAGACTCAAGAAGTGTCTTTGGCCTTCTCACTAATGACCTAAAAGAATTCAAAGGCCCTGTCTGGAGAATAGGGATATCACCAGAGATATCAGCAAAGAATATAGGTCAGGTTCAGTGAGAATGGAACTTCAGAAGGACCTAGAAAGGCCCTATGAATGATAACTACCCAAGATCAAAAGAACTGCAGGTGAATGCAGTGGTCTCAAGAACAGAAGGGACATAAGTTCCTGCCCTGGTGAGACGTTCCTGCCCTGGGGAGGCACTCCTTCTAGGCAGTGGCACAGGCCTACAGCGGTACCTGGAGTGATAACCCTCAGAGCAGTCAGCTCTGCCTGCCAATGCCAGCAACTTGGTTCCCTAGCAACATGCTCTAGCAACAAGGAACTTTAATTTTTTTAAATATAAATTTATCTATTTTAATTGGAGGTTAATTACTTTACAATATTGTATTGGTTTTGGCTAGCAACTCAGTCACCTCCGGGCTGGTGAAGCCAACTCACCTGAGAAACCAACCTTGTGTAAAAGGCACACCTCAGCTTAATTTGGACTTTGTTTCTCTCATCTCTTCTTGCCTAGAACAATAGGGTAATTAATATATTGGTTGTTTGGAATATGTTATTTCTTTATTGGCTTAATAAGAGACAATTACCCTATAAGCTATAGGCTTGTAAACTCCCACTCTGAACTTGTGTTAAATAAAAATATTGGCAAGGACCAAGAAGAAAACAGAAAAGAAACTGCAGCTGAATGTTTCCCAGTATTGAGTGTAGGTGAATGAGTCTTGTTTTTTTTCCAATATGAGTTTTATTTATAGAACATTTTGTCATGGCAATAAACATCTTTTATTTATTTATTTTTAATTGCTTAATAAGAGACAATTACCCTATAAGCTATAGGCTTGTAAACTCCCACTCTGAACTTGTGTTAAATAAAAATATTGGCAAGGACCAAGAAGAAAACAGAAAAGAAACTGCAGCTGAATGTTTCCCAGTATTGAGTGTAGGTGAATGAGTCTTGTTTTTTTTCCAATATGAGTTTTATTTATAGAACATTTTGTCATGGCAATAAACATCTTTTATTTATTTATTTTTAATTTTTTTATTTTTTTAAATATAAATTTATTTATTTTAATTGGAGGTTAATTACTTTACAATATTGTATTGGTTTTGCCATACATCAACATGAATCTGCCACAGGTATACTCAAAGGTACTTGAAAGCCCAAAGCTTGATACAGCATCAGCAGTAAGCACTTGATAAGTGCTGATGAATACATATAGTCCTGTAACCACCACTATAGACACAGAAACTTTCAGTCATCCCCATCTTTCAGTGGCCTTTGCAATCAGTCCTTCCTAAACTGTGGCCCTCGGAGAAGGCAATGGCAACCCACTCCAGTGTTCTTGCCTAGAGAATCCCAGGGATGGGGGAGCCTGAGATGAGCTGCTGTCTATGGGGTCGCACAGAGTCGACACAACTGAAGCAACTTAGCAGCAGCAGCAGCAAACTGTGGCCCTAAGCTGCTAAGGATCTGGTTTTGTTTCTGCCTATTCTAAAACTTTATATAACAGAAGACTGCAAGGCAATGGCACCCCACTCCAGTACTCTTGCCTGGAAAATCCCATGGACAGAGGAGCCTGGTGGGTTGCAGTCCACGGGGTGGTTAAGAGTCAGACACAACTAAGTGACTTCACTTTCACTTTTCACTTTCCTGCATTGGAGAAGGAAATGGCAACCAACTCCAGTGTTCTTTCCTGGAGAATCCCAGGGACGGGGGAGCCTGGTGGGTTGCCGTCTATGGGGTCACACAGAGTCGGACACGACTGAAGCAACTTAGTGAGTGATACTATAAAAAGAGACAAACTAGAATCTAAATTATTTATGTATTCAAGATGAGCCTTTTGTTACACACAAGGTTTGCAAGTATCTTCTCCATGTCTGTAGTTTGTCTTTTCATCTCTTAATTTGGTCTTTTGCATAAAAAAGGTTTTGATGCAGTTCAATTTAATGATTTTTTTTTTTTCTTTTATGGATCAGTCCTTTGATGTACTGAAAAGTGTTCACCAAGCCCTGGATCCAGGAGGTTTTCTCCTCTGTTATCTTCCATAAGTTTCAAAGTTTCATTTTGTGCATTTGAATCTATAATGCATTTCAAGGTCCTTTTTTGCCTATGGATAGCTAATCACTCCAGCACCATTTGTTGAAAAATACTTTTCTTTCTTTTACTTTTCATTAAATTGCATGTGTACCTTTTTCAGAAATCTACTGACCACACTTGTTCAGTTCAGTCACTTAGTCATGTCTCACTCTTTGCAACCCCGTGGACTGCAGGATGCCAGACTTCCCTGTCCATCGCTATCTCCCAAAGCTTGTTTAAACTCATGTCCATCGAGTTGGTGATGCCATCCAACCATTCTGTTCACCTCATCTACGTTTCTATCCTTCTGCCAATACCATGGTCCTGATTATTGTGGCTTTATAAGTCTTGGGATCAGATACAATAATCTTGTTAATTTATTCTTCCTTTTCCAAATTGTCTTGCTATTCTACTTTGCTTACATTTCCATATGAATTTTAGAATGATCTAGCCTATATCTGGGCCTCCTTGGTAGCTCAGCAGTAAAGAACCAGTCTGTGATACAGACGTGGGTTTGATCCTTGGGCCGGGAAGATCCCTTGGAGAAGGAAATGCTCCCCCACTCCACTATTGCTGGAAAAATCCCATGGACAGAAGAATCTGGCAGACTACTGTCCATGGGTTTGCAAAACAGTCCGACAGGGCTTATCTACTAAACAACAACAACAGCCCATAGCTACAAAAATGGTGGAATTTTGATAGGAATTGCATTCAAGTTTTATCATTTGAGAATTGACTTTTTTACTGTGTTGACTCTTTCAAACCATTTACATGATTTTTCTCTCAGATTATTTAGATCTTATTTCATTAGTATTTTATAATTTTCAATAGGCAGCCCTGCAGGTGTTTTGCTAAATTTACACAAAAATATTTCATATTTTTTGAATTATTTTAAATGATAATATATTTTTAAGATCGTGGATGCCAGCAGGCCACTGAATGCCCAACTTCCCCTCAGACCTCATAGCAGCGCCACAACCAGCCCCACCTGGCTGCCACAAGGGGGTCAGAGGACTGCTTCCACTGATGAGATTATGTGCACTCACGCTTAGTCCACTGATGCCCCTCGTGGTCAGCTGCAGAGGCTCTGGAAGTTAAGATGCTGGCGCTCACACTGGTATCTCTAGAAAGCCCCTTCAAGGGACCTTGGGTGTGCTGGGACTTGCCTTCCATGCTCAGGATGCTTCAGTCTGCTGCTTACTCTTCTCGCACCTAGTGATGAACGTACTGTGTTTTTTTTTTTTTTTCCACTCATTAAATATTCATTTATAGGATTTGGAATTTTGACAGATTTTTGATCTTGTTGTATAGCACAGATTTGCTGAATACTTATTACTGCTAGGAGTTTGTTTATAGGTTCTTTGGAATTTTCTACGTAGATTATATCATCTNTTTTTTTTTTTTTTTCCACTCATTAAATATTCATTTATAGGATTTGGAATTTTGACAGATTTTTGATCTTGTTGTATAGCACAGATTTGCTGAATACTTATTACTGCTAGGAGTTTGTTTATAGGTTCTTTGGAATTTTCTACGTAGATTATATCATCTACAAATTGAGGACGGGGTTTATTTCATCTTCTGTGATTTGTTGGCATGTTATTTCCTTTCCTAGGCTTGTTGTGCTGGTTAGAATTTCCACAGCTATCTTAAAGACAAGTGGTGATTGTGGGCACTTGCTTTCTTCCTGATCATTGGTGGAAATTTTAAGTGTGATATTTGCTATTCTTTTTTGTTTTTTTGATTTTGGTAGATGTTTGCTATCAGTGTGCCACAGTTCCTCTATATCCTTATTTCCCTGAGTTTTTATCAAGAATAGGTGTTGATTTTTTTCCAAATGCTTTGTCTATATCACTTGATATGTTATTTTTCTCCTTTTGCCTGTTGATACTATGGATTACAGGCCTTCTCAGGTTGTGTAGTGGTAAAGAATCCACCTGCCAATTCAGGAGACTCAGAAGACAGGCGTTCAATCCCTAGATTGGGAAGATCCTGTAGAGGAAGAAATGGAAACCTACTCTAGTATTCTTACTTTGCCTGGAGTTGGGCAGCTGCAGTCCATGGGTGTGCAAAACGTTGAACATGACTGAGCACGCACACAGTTACAGTGTGTGTGTAATGTAAACATAATGGATTACATTAATTTTGTAACTTCAGACTAGTTTTGTATAACTGCAATAAAAACCACTTGCTCGTCATGTATACTTTTAAAACATATTTCTGAATTATATTTGCTAATATTTTGAGAAATTTTAATCTTGGTTAATGAGAGAGGTGGGCTGTACTTTTCTTTTTATGTTGGCTTCTTTAGATTTTGATAATACTGGCCTAAAAATAGGAAAGTGTTTCCTGTTATTTTTGAAAAAAATTGTGTAGAATTTATGTAATTCTTTAAATCTTTGGTGGAATTTATGAGTGAAATTATCTGGACCTGCAGGTTTCTTTTTGAGAGTGTTAAAAGTAAAATTTTAATTTCCTGAATAGTATAGTACCTTCATTTTTTTTTTCAATGTTTATTTTTATTTTCATCCTTATTAATCATCATCAGTAGCAGAAGCATGTCCTAACCCCCTAAAATCCTATCCTCCCCCAAATCCATATGTCCCAGTGTCCTATGTGAGCAAAATAAAACCCCTCATTTGCTTAAGTCACTTTGCTCTGTTTATCTTTGAATGCACAACAAACTACCCTCAATTTAGTGGTTTAAAACAACTAGCAATCACTTATTTTGCTCATAGATCTGTGATTGAGGATTCAGCAAGGGAAGCACTATTTGCTCCACATGAGGACAACTAGGCAAGCTTGAAAGTAGAGGCTGATAGCGTTTTTTAGCTCATCTATATCTGGCACTTGACCCTAGTTGTTGGCAGGGACCTCACCAGGTTCTGTTTGCTGCAAGCCTCTTGTGGCCTCTCCGTGTGTCTGCTTGCTTCCTTGCGGCATGAACAGTGGACTCATCTGTTGAGATGAGAAGTCTGCAGTCTAGTTGTCATTTCTTTTGGTTTTCTTTTTTTTTTATCAGATTAATATTAAGAATTACTTTATGCTTTGGTGTTCTACAATTTCACCTAAATGGATTTACCTTTAGTACCTTCAGATTATCTGTTTCAAATTGGGTGCATGTGGTAGTTTGTACTTTCCCAGAAATTGGTCCATTATGGTTGTCAATTGTGAATATTTGTATATTATCATGTGCTTTTGTTGTGTGTAGGGTCTGTAGTGGTAATCCTCTGTTCTATTGACTTTCTTTACTACCCTTTCCTTTTCAGCTTCATTGCTTTCTTCTCTTATTGTTGCCTTCTTTCTGCTTGCTTTGTATTTTTAATTTACTCTTCTTTTTCTAGTTTATTGAGTGGATTAGATGTTTTAATTTTTAGTTTTCTAATGAAAGCATTTAATGCTATAGATTTCTCTCTCAGAATTATTTTAGCTGCCTCTGAGAAATATTATTATTTTCCATTTTCATTGAGCTCCATATATTTTTTAAAGTTTTTCTTTAGACTTTATCTTTGACCCTTTTGCTCTGTAGGTGTGTGCTGTGTGGTTTCCAAGCAATTTGAGATTCTTCTGTTATCTCTTTCCTGTTTGATTTCACTGTGGTCAGAGAATACATTCTATGTGACTTTAATGCTTTGAAATTTGTTGAGGTTTGCTTTAGAGCTCAGTTTATCTTGATATTTGTATCTTGGATTCTTGCAAAGCATATGTAGCATTGTATGGTTTATTTGAATGTTCTATAAATATGATTTAATCTTACTGGTTGATGATATTGTTGAGATAGTCCATATCCTTGCTGATTTTCTGTCTGTTGTTCTAACAATTATTGAGATAAGTGTTTTAAAGCCTCCAAATATAACAGTGGAATTAAGTTCTGTGAGTTTTTTCTTTATATATTTTTCAGTACTGAATGCACATTTGTGATTACTTATGTGGATTAACACTTTTACTATTAATGCTGTCTGTTCTACTAGATTTCTTTGTTTGGAAGTACACTGTTATCTCTTAAAAATATACCCATTCCTGCTTTATTTGATCAATGCTTTCCTGGTGTAGCTTTTCCTATCATTCTATTTTTAACCTGTTTCAGCCTACATCTATCATTATATTTGAAGAGAATTTCTTGTAGACACCATATAGTTGGATGATTTTTAAGAATCAACTTTGCAAATCTCTTTGTTTTGCATAGCTTATTTTAATATAATTTTGATAGGTTAGGGCCTATTTGGGCTTCCTTGGTACCTCACCTGGTAAAGAATCTGCCTGCAGTACAGGAAACCTTGGTTCAACTCCTCGGTTGGGAAGGTCCCCTGAAGAAGGGATAGGTTACCCACTCTAATATTCTTGGGCTTCCCTCGTGGCTCAGATGGTAAAGAGTCCACCTACAATGAGAGAGACCTGGGTTTGATCCGTGGGTTGGGGAGATCCCCTGGAGGAGGGCAAGGCAACCCACTCCAGTGTTCTTGAATGGAGAATCCTCATGGACAGAGGTAACTGGTGAGCTGCAGTCCATGTGGTCGCAAAGAGTCAGACACATCTGAGTGACTAAGCACGGGACAACATAGGGCCTAAATCTGCTATTTTATTTTATTTTCTGTTTATTCTCTTTGTGTTTAGTTTTTCTTTTTTTTTCCCTATCCTTTTATGTTTGTGGAACATATGTTTAGAATTTCATTTTGATTCTTTTCATTTTGGTCATATTTTAATGTGCATCTCTCTTTATATAAGGGCTTCCTTCATAGCTCAGTTGGTAAAGAACCTGCCTGCAATGTGGGGAACCCCGGTTCAATTCCTGGGTTGGGAAGATCCCCTGGAGAAGGGAAAGGCTACCCACTCCAGTATTCTGGNTGGAACATATGTTTAGAATTTCATTTTGATTCTTTTCATTTTGGTCATATTTTAATGTGCATCTCTCTTTATATAAGGGCTTCCTTCATAGCTCAGTTGGTAAAGAACCTGCCTGCAATGTGGGGAACCCCGGTTCAATTCCTGGGTTGGGAAGATCCCCTGGAGAAGGGAAAGGCTACCCACTCCAGTATTCTGGCCTGGAGAATTCTAGGGACTGTATAGACCATGGGGTTGCAAAGAGCTGGACACAACTGAGCAACTTTCACCTTCACTCTTTATATATGTTTTTGTTGTTTAGTTTTGTCTGATTTTTTTGTGACCCCATGGGCTATATACCACCAGGCTCCTCTGTTCATAGGATTTTCCAAGCAAAAATCCTGGAGTATATATATATTTTCATGGCTGCTTATCCCAAGTCACTGGAGTCAGTATTTTAAAAGTTCAGGTGAAGCATACAGATTTTTCCTTTCTTATGTCCTTTTATCCTTCACCATCTGCAGTCTAATTGTCTTAAATATTTTATTTGTATACATTGAGATATATGTTGAAGAGTTGTAATTTTTGCCTCAGTCATCAAACATAATTTAGAAACCTCAAAGGGAGGAAGAATGTCTCTTGTATTTCTGCATGCTTTGCTCTTTTCCTTATTTTCTCTATTTTTCCAAGTTTTATACTTGTATTGTTTCCTTTTCATTTAGAGAATTTCTGTAAGACATTTTTTAGTATAGGTCTCCAGGCCAGCATTTCTCTTAGGTTTTCTTCACCTGAGAATATCTTTATTTATTCCTTTCTTCCTCTTTTTTTTTGGTAGTCTTTTCCAATCTTTCTCTAACGTCCTCTTCCCCTCACAACCACCATTCCGTTCCTATGCATTTAGCTTTTTTTAGATTCTACATATAAGTAATGTCATACAGTATTGGGGTTTTTTTGGGAGGGGGAGGATCTGTCTTCTTTCAGTAATTTCACTCATTAAGCCTATACATGTTCTTGCAAATGACAAGATGTCCTTCTTTCTCGTGGCTGAATTCTATTCCATTGTGTTTGTGTGTGTTTCTATATATGCACATATATTCCATTGTGTGCACATATGTATATATGTGTGTGTGTGTCTTCTTTATCCATTTATCCATTGATGGACATTTTGGCTGTTTCAATATCTTGGCTATCGTGAATAATATTGCAGTGAACATGAGTGAAGGGTAAAATTCCTTTGACATACTGTTTTCATTTCCTTCAGTATTCTCTCTGCTATATAGATTATTTTTAATTTTTCCAATTTTGGGAAATTTTCAACCATTATTTCTTCAAATATTTTTCGGATACATTATCTTTCTCTTACTCTTCTGGAACACTGATAATATGAATGGTAGACTTTTTGTTATATTCCCACATGTCCCTGAGTCTCTGCTCATCTTTTTTAAAATATGCTTTCTCAGTTGTTCAAGTTGGAGAATTTTTATTGTTTTATCTCAAGTTCCTTAATTTTTTCATCTTTCTTGTCCTTTCTAATCCTGAGTGCATTCATCGAGTTTTAAAGTTCTGGTCACTGTAATTTTCACTGTAAAATTTCTGCTTGCATCTTGTTTCTACCTTCAATATTCTGCAGAGATTTTCTATTGTTTGTTTGTTTCAAGGATATTTGTAATTACTTGTGGAAGCATTTTCATGGTGGCTGTTTTAAAACCCTTGTCAGTTCTCATATTGGTGCCATCTTGTTGCCAGTAGTTGGTTATTTTTATTCACTGAAGTTGGGAATCTCCCTTATTCTTGGCATGATGAGTGATTTTTTTTGGTCAAACTTCTACATTTGGAGCATTATATGTGGACTGTAGATATCATTTAAATCCTGTGTTTTAGCAGCCTTCCTGTGATAAAATTCCAAGTAAAAGAAAACAAAGACAGTTGCTTACTACTGGATGTGGTTAGAACTGAAGTTTCCTGTCTCCCTTCCTCGACATCCAGGATCAGGCAGAGAAAGATTCCTCTTGAAACATGTATGTAACCATAAGTGGGAAAAAAAAGCTATGGGGAAATCTGGTAGTTTATGACTCAGTTTATCCATCTGTCTATTATAAACTGAATGAGATAAGGAGGCAGACTTTAAGATCTTACTAGCTTTTGGAAGTGGGTACAAGCCCAAATAAAACATGTTTTAAATGTAGTTGATTTATTAAATTTTTGCCATTAATTAAAAAAAAAAATTCCTCTTTCTCATAGCTTGCAGGTGGCTGGATAGGTTACTGCACTGATTTGCTAATCCAGGCTTCCTACTTCAGTTCAGTTCAGTTCAGTCGCTCAGTCGCGTCTGACTCTTTGCGAACCCATGAATCACAGCACGCCAGGCCTCCCTGTTAATTACCATCTCTTAGAGTTCACTCAGACTCACGTCCATCGAGTCCGTGATGCCATCCAGCCATCTCATCCTCGGTCGTCCCCTTCTCCTCCTGCCCCCAATCTCTCCCAGCATCAGAGTCTTTTCCAATGAGTCAACTCTTTGCATCAGGTGGCCAAAGTACTGGAGTTTCAGCTTTAGCATCATTCCTTCCAAAGAAATCCCAGGGTTGA
>SJYX01016849.1:19174-44972 GCA_006410675.1 Oreotragus oreotragus
ATTCCAGCTTGTGTTTCTTCTAGTCCAGCGTTTCTCATGATGTACTCTGCATATAAGTTAAATAAGTTGGGTGACAATATACAGCCTTGACATACTCCTTTTCCTATTTGGAACCAGTCTGTTGTTCCATGTCCAGATCTAACTTTTGCTTCCTGACCTGCATACAGGTTTCTCAAGAGGCAGGTTAGGTGGTTTGGCATTCCCATCTCTTTCAGAATTTTCCATAGTTTATTGTGATCCACACAGTCAAAGGCTTTGGCATAGTCAATAAAGCAGAAATAGAAGTTTTTCTGGAACTCTCTTGCTTTTTCCATGATCCAGCGGATGTTGGCAATTTGATCTCTGGTTCTTCTGCCTTTTCTAAAACCAGCCTGACCATCAGGGAGTTCACGGCTCACGTATTGCTGAAGTCTGGCTTGGAGAATTTTGAGGCTTCCTACTAGACAACCGTTAATAGTATTATCCTCTGTGAGGAGAGGAGGTTACCTCATTACTGCTGAGCACTAGTGGAAACCCTGATTTTCCCTAGGCCTCCTCTGAAATAGCATTCTTGGAGTGAGGAAGGACACCTCCTTGCTGATGCATGGGGATAGAAGTATGAGCTCCTGAAGTGATCTCCACTGACTTCACAGAGGGAGCTCATTGACACCCATTTGGGATGAAAGTTTCAACTCCCCACTGTGACACCACCCTGGCAGAAATTTGGAGTGAGCCATTACTGTCTGATTAGTGTACATATCTGGACTCTGCACTTGGAGTTTCTGGAGGACTGGTATGGGGTCACAGTTTTTTCTTTGGTACATCCCTGAAGTAGAGTATTTATTGTTTAAAGTTTTCTGTGTTGCTAGCCTGCCCATCTTCTGGCCCTTGTGCTAGAAGGAAGCTTTTCTTATTGTCTGTCTTGTTTTGCTTTTGTTTTGTTTTTTTGGTCTACACTCACCTAAAGAACGTATTGAAAAGCTGAGACATTACTTTGCCAACAAAGGTCCATATAGTCAAAGCTATGGTTTTTCCATTAATCATGTATGGATGTGAAAGTTGGACCAAAAAAAAGGCTGGGTATCAAAGAATTGATGCTTTTGAACTGTGGTGTTGGAGAAGACTCTTGAGAGTCCCTTGGACTGCAAGGAGATCNATAGTCAAAGCTATGGTTTTTCCATTAATCATGTATGGATGTGAAAGTTGGACCAAAAAAAAGGCTGGGTATCAAAGAATTGATGCTTTTGAACTGTGGTGTTGGAGAAGACTCTTGAGAGTCCCTTGGACTGCAAGGAGATCCAACCAGTCCATCCTAAGGGAAATCAATCCTTAATATTCATTAGAGGGACTGATGTTGAAGCTGAAGCTCCAATACTTTGGCCACCTTATGCGAAGAGCCAACTCATTGGAAAATGCCTTGATGCTAGGAAAGTTTGAATGCAGGAGAAGGGGATGACAGAGGATGAGATGGTTGAATGGCATCACTGACTCAATGTACATGAGTTTTAGCGAGCTCCAGGAGATGGAGAAAGAGAGGGAAGCCTGGCGTGTTACAGTTCATGGGGTCACAAAGAGTCAAACATGACTGAGCAACTGAACAGCAACAACACTGACATTTCTGGTTTGATGCCTTCATCATAACCCAACCAGTTAATCTTATATAAATGAGACAAAAGAAAATTCAGAGAAATCACCACTGTCCTCAGGTCCTGAGGATCTGGTCTAACCTTTTCTCTGCACCTTTGTTATGACTCATCAAGAACAAAGAAAAATAGGAAAAACAAGAAGATATAAAAACAAAGTCAGTTCATTATATAATGGGCAAAGGATTTGAGATTTTACTGAAGAGGATATACAGACGGAAAATAAGCACATGAAAGGATATTCAGCATTACTAGCCATTAGAGAAATGCAAATCGAGGACCACAAAGAGATATCATTACACATCTATTGCAACCATTAAAATAAAACATAATGGCAGTACCACCTGCTGGCAACGATGTAGAGAAACTGGCTCTCTAATATATTGCTGGTTAGAATGTGAAATGGTATAGTCATTCTGAAAAATAATTTTCAATTAAAAAAAATATATATATATAAACATATACTTACCATATGACCCAGCTCACACTCCTGAATAATTAGGTCCGTCTAGTCAAGGCTATGGTTTTTCCTGTGGTCATGTATGGATGTGAGAGTTGGACTGTGAAGAAGGCTGAGCGCCGAAGAATGGATGCTTTTGAACTGTGGTGTTGGAGAAGACTCTTGAGAGTCCCTTGGACTGCAAGGAGAGCCAATCAGTCCATTCTGAAGAAGATCAGTCCTGGGATTTCTTTGGAAGGAATGATGCTAAAGCTGAAACTCCAGTACTTTGGCCACCTGATGCGAAGAGTTGACTCATTGGAAAAGACTCTGATGCTGGGAGCGACTGGGGGAAGGAGGAGAAGGGGATGACAGAGGATGAGATGGCTGGATGGCATCACGGACTCAATGAACGTGAGTCTGAATGAACTCCGGGAGATGGTGATGGACAGGGAAGCCTGGTGTGCTGCGATTCATGGGGTCGCAAAGAGTCGGACACGACTGAGCAACTGAACTGAACTGAGAAATCCAAGCACATAATAGCCTATCCATGAATGTTCAGAGCAGCTCTATTTGTAATAGCCAAAATCTGGAGGCAGCAAAAATGTCTCTGAGTAGGTGAATGATGAAACCTCTGCCACGGTTATACTGTGACTTCTCTTCCATGATAAAAAGGAAAGAACTTTTGATACATGCAACAACTTGGATGGATCTCAAAATTATTGCTCTGAGTGAGGTAGCCCATTTTAAAAGTTCACATACTGTTTGATTTTATTTATATAGCATTCTCTAAATGAACAAAACTGTAGACACGGAGAACAATCAGTGGTAATCAAGATTTAAGAATGATTTATTTAGTACAAACCAGGGCCTTAAAACAAACTGATGCACACAGTTCTAGAAGTAGGAAGCCTGCAATCACAGTGCCATCGGGATTTGCTCTGGAGCCTCTGAGAGTGATTGCTTCGTGCTTCTCCTGGCTTCGGTGGCTGCCATCAACCCGTGGGGTTCCTTGGCTTGTTGTGTAACTCCCTCCAGTCTCTGTTCTCATGTGACTTCTCCCTGCTTTTGTGTGTCCCGTTCTCACGAGGACACGAATCACTGGACTTAGTTTTCACTCTAAATATAGGATGAATTTGTCTCAGAATCATTAACTAATTCTTCCTGCAAAGACCCTATTCTTTTATGCAAAGACCAAAAGCATATCCAGATAAGCCCATATTCTTAGGTTCTGGGAAGAAACAAATGTTGGAGGAATGTCATTTAACTCACTACATATGGTGAGAGGGAAGGAGTTGAATGTGGCTAGAGCAGAGTAGAACTAGGGAGGTATTAATGGAGATGGAACAGAGTTGTGTCTAGATTGTATTTAGGGTCCATGAGTCTACATTTGATAAATGGCATAAAATCAGTTTTCTGGTTTTGATAATGTATTATAACCATAGAAGATGTAACCATTGGCAAAAAAGAGTTTAAAGAGTACACAATACCTGTTTTACTGTCTTTGTAACTTCTTATGAATCTATTATCATTTAAAGTAAAAGTTAGAGAGGATCTGCTATATTTCTTATAGATGACAACTTTTCCTCTAATTATGTACAAATATTCCTTGCTTTCCTTTGTGTTTAATATAAGAAAGACTTTTTTTTCATCTTCAGAATGGGGGAAATTTATAATTGCTAAAGTGTATCATGCCTCTTGTGTTTAATATTATAACAGATCGCTTATGGTGTCACAGAGTTTATATATCTGCTCAGAATTCTGTAAGAATGAGATCCAATAATTGCCTTACTGTTTGCTTCTGAACTAAATATCAGGCCTAGAGTGTCATTTTCTTTTCTCTCTCTCTTTTTTCCCTAAATAATAAAGGTAAATTAAAACCCAAATTAACAGTAAAATGTCACATTGCATCTTATATATTCAAGTTTCTTTTCTACCCTCAAACTGATTTATGTATATTTAATGGGTTTTGTTGAAAAGAAGATGATAGAACAATTAAAGATTTTTAAAAGAACAGAAGCTTTTCCCTAAAGGTAAAAGGGGAACATAAGCAATCTCTGTATTTGCATAAACCTTTTACAAAATAGATGAAATGGATGATGTTCAGGGGAAGTCATTAGCACTGGAAATTTACAAAGAATAGTAAAAGAAGAAAGAAAAGACAATCTTTCATGGTAAATGTGTCATTTAAAGTGATTTAAATGTTATTAAAATTATTTGAACATCATTTTCTTACTAAATTTTTTTGAATTTATAGAATATACAGAAGAATTTCTTCAGGACTTAAAACCTTGTGATAGTTATAATTAGGTAACTGACTGGCAGGTGTCTATTCTATTGAAAATGAGTTTTCTCCTCCTCTGTCCATCTCAAATTTAACACACAATATGTTGCCAAGTAGAATTTAGACCTGATTAGGATTGACACTTCTTTTCAGAGAAAACTTCCATAAGTGAAATAAAAATGTCATGAGGGAAATAAACCTGCAACATAAGAGAACTGCAAAAAAAAGAAAGAAAAAAACAAACAAAAAAACCCCACAGCTCAGTTTATGGATTGTTTGTAGGAATGATGATTCTAAATTCTAATTAGACTTGACTTTCAAATTTTCTATTTGCAGATAGAAATGAGCCATGAATTATTACTTTGAACCATCGTTCTTGATCTCAATGATAGCAGGCTTACAATGAATTTTTAAAGTGATACTTTCTCCTACTTAGTATCATAGCATAAATATTAATATCAAGAACAGTAACCTATACTTATCTAGTACCTTCAGTGTCAGGAGATCCAAAGATATTTTAAAGGTTAAGTGCTTCACCTTTGTGGTAGAATCCACTAGGAATTAAAAAGCAGTTGCAGTACATTGTAAACTGGTCTCATGCAAGGTGAAGTATATAATTTATTTTTCAAAATTAAATCAAGATTAAACAATTCAATAAGGAAGAGTGCTAAATGTATTTTATGACAAAATGTTGAGCCAAGTATGAAAATCACTACATTAAATAAACCCTTTAACGTTTTCAGGGTGATCGTCAGGGTCCTCAAATTGTTTCAGTGCCCTTATTATGCAAACTTATTGGCTGTACTGGTCAGCTCAGGCTGCTGTAACAAAATACCATAGATTGGCCTGTGGCTTAAACGGTGGACATTTGTTTCTCCTGTTTCTAGAGCCTGGGGAGACCAAGAGGTGCTGACAAGGTGCTGACAAGTCCAGTTCTTGGTGAGGGCCATGTTCCTGGTTTATATGGAGCCAACTTCTTGCGCTGGCCTCATGTGGCTTTCCTCAGTGCTTGTACTGAGTGAGAGAGAGAGAGAGCTCTGCCTTCTTCTCCTTTGTTCTTGCTGAGCCACTCAGTCGTGTCCTACTCTTTGCGACCCCATGAACCACAGCACGCCAGGCCTCCCTGTCCATCACCAACTCCTGAAGTCCACCCAAACCCCTGTCCATTGAGTCGGTGATGCCATCCAAACATCTCATCCTCTGTTGTCCCCTTCTCCTCCCGCCCTCAATCTTTCCCAGCATCAGGGTCTTTTCCAACGAGTCAGCTCTTGGCATCAGGTAGCCAAAGTATTGGAGTTTCAGCTTCAACATCAATCCTTCCAATGAATATTCCAGGTTGATTTTCTTTAGGATAGACTAGTTGTATCTCCTTGCAGTCCAAGGGACCCTAAAGAGTCTTCTCCAACACCACAGGTCAAAAGCATCAATTTTTTGGTGCTCAGCTTTCTTTATGGTCCAACTTTCACATCCATACACTACTACTGGAAAAACTATAGCCTTGACTGTATGTATCTTTCTTGGCAAAGTGATGCCCCTGCCTTTTAAAACACTGTCTAGGTTTGTCACAGCTTTTCTTCCAAGGAGCAAGCATCTTTTAAATTCATGGCTGCAATCTATCCACAGTGATTTTTGAGCTCAAGAAAATAAAGTCTGTCACTGTTTCCACTGCTTCTCCATCTATTTGCTGTGAAGTAATAGGACCAGATGTCATGGTCTTCATTTTCTGAATGTTGAATTTTAAGCAGCTTTTTCACCCTCCTCTTTCAACTTCATCAAGAGACTCTTTAGTTCTTTGCTTTCTGCCTTAAGAGTGGTGTCATCTGCATATCTGAGGTTATTGATGTTTCTTCCAGCAACCTTGATCCCAGCTTGTGCTTCATCCAGCCCAGTGTTTCTCATGATATACTCTGCATATAAGTTAAATAAGNACCCTCCTCTTTCAACTTCATCAAGAGACTCTTTAGTTCTTTGCTTTCTGCCTTAAGAGTGGTGTCATCTGCATATCTGAGGTTATTGATGTTTCTTCCAGCAACCTTGATCCCAGCTTGTGCTTCATCCAGCCCAGTGTTTCTCATGATATACTCTGCATATAAGTTAAATAAGTAGGGTGACAATATACAGCCTTGACATACTCCTTTCTTAATTTGGAACCAGTCCACTGTTCCATCTTTGCTTTTAACTGTTGCTTCTTGACATGCATACAGGTTTCTCAGGAGGCAGATAAGGTGGTCTGGGATTCCCATCTTTTGAAGAATTCAAAACAGTTGTTGTGATCCACACACTCCAAGGCTTTTGCATAGTCAATGAAGCAGAAGTAGATGTTTTTCTGGAATTTTTTCTTGCCTTTTCTATGATGTGGCAGATGTTGGCAATTTGATCTGTGGTTGCTCTGTCTTTGCTAAATCCAGCTTGTACATCTGGAAGTTCTCTGCTGACATACTGTTGAAGCCTACCTTGAAGGATTTTGAGCATTACCTTGCTGGCATATGAAATCAGTGCAACTGAATGGTAATTTCAACATTCTTTGGCAATGCCCTTCTTTGGTATTGGGATGAAAACTGACCTTTTCCAGTCCTGTGGCCGCTGCTGAGTTTTCCAAGTTTGCTGGCATATTGAGTACAACACTTTAACAGTATCTTCTTCTTTAAGGGTGCTCATCCCATCGTGAAGTCCCATTCTTGGGACCTAATCTAAGCTAATTCCCTCTCCAAATACTACCACATTGGGGGTTAGAGCCTCAACTTATGGATTTCAAGGGGAATACCAATATTTAGTTTATAACCTTGACACTCCACACTGTGATGCTGAAAGCAGATGGTGATGAGTTGATCAAGAAGGTGATCTCCTAGTGCCATAGCTTTTGTAAGCACTTTTCCTTTGTGAGTCACGTTGTAAAACAACGAACAAGGAGTTCATTTTTTAAAATGTGTTTTTATGATGCATGTGCATGTTACCTGAAATTTCACACTGCTCCAAGCCATAGAACTAGTTAGAGACAGAATCCATAGTATATCAAAATCAGACTCTTTCTGTTGTGTCGTCTTGGCCCTCATTTTTCCTCCTAGTTATTTCTGCTTTGTCCTTAACAGACAGCCCCAAGTGGTCTCTTGTCTAAAGTCTTCCCTGATTTACAAGTCAGGATATATAATCTCTTAATTCACAGTGGTTCTGTTTAACACTTATTTTATTGATGTAAAACAACTTAATGTTGGTTTTCCCTCTCTAGTCAGTTAGCTCTGAGAATAAAGACTATAAATTACTCATGTTCATTCTCCACCTGCCTAGTGAAAGACCTGGTTCCAGACTACCTTCTGAAGCATACTTTCATAGCAAACACCCTTGGAAGATAGAGGTAGTATCTACTTTCAGAGAAAGGACTTTTTTTTTTTTTTTTTTTTGAACAAAACTGTAGACACGGAGAACAATCAGTGGTAATCAAGATTTAAGAATGATTTATTTAGTACAAACCAGGGCCTTAAAACAAACTGATGCACACAGTTCTAGAAGTAGGAAGCCTGCAATCACAGTGCCATCGGGATTTGCTCTGGAGCCTCTGAGAGTGATTGCTTCGTGCTTCTCCTGGCTTCGGTGGCTGCCATCAACCCGTGGGGTTCCTTGGCTTGTTGTGTAACTCCCTCCAGTCTCTGTTCTCATGTGACTTCTCCCTGCTTTTGTGTGTCCCGTTCTCACGAGGACACGAATCACTGGACTTAGTTTTCACTCTAAATATAGGATGAATTTGTCTCAGAATCATTAACTAATTCTTCCTGCAAAGACCCTATTCTTTTATGCAAAGACCAAAAGCATATCCAGATAAGCCCATATTCTTAGGTTCTGGGAAGAAACAAATGTTGGAGGAATGTCATTTAACTCACTACATATGGTGAGAGGGAAGGAGTTGAATGTGGCTAGAGCAGAGTAGAACTAGGGAGGTATTAATGGAGATGGAACAGAGTTGTGTCTAGATTGTATTTAGGGTCCATGAGTCTACATTTGATAAATGGCATAAAATCAGTTTTCTGGTTTTGATAATGTATTATAACCATAGAAGATGTAACCATTGGCAAAAAAGAGTTTAAAGAGTACACAATACCTGTTTTACTGTCTTTGTAACTTCTTATGAATCTATTATCATTTAAAGTAAAAGTTAGAGAGGATCTGCTATATTTCTTATAGATGACAACTTTTCCTCTAATTATGTACAAATATTCCTTGCTTTCCTTTGTGTTTAATATAAGAAAGACTTTTTTTTCATCTTCAGAATGGGGGAAATTTATAATTGCTAAAGTGTATCATGCCTCTTGTGTTTAATATTATAACAGATCGCTTATGGTGTCACAGAGTTTATATATCTGCTCAGAATTCTGTAAGAATGAGATCCAATAATTGCCTTACTGTTTGCTTCTGAACTAAATATCAGGCCTAGAGTGTCATTTTCTTTTCTCTCTCTCTTTTTTCCCTAAATAATAAAGGTAAATTAAAACCCAAATTAACAGTAAAATGTCACATTGCATCTTATATATTCAAGTTTCTTTTCTACCCTCAAACTGATTTATGTATATTTAATGGGTTTTGTTGAAAAGAAGATGATAGAACAATTAAAGATTTTTAAAAGAACAGAAGCTTTTCCCTAAAGGTAAAAGGGGAACATAAGCAATCTCTGTATTTGCATAAACCTTTTACAAAATAGATGAAATGGATGATGTTCAGGGGAAGTCATTAGCACTGGAAATTTACAAAGAATAGTAAAAGAAGAAAGAAAAGACAATCTTTCATGGTAAATGTGTCATTTAAAGTGATTTAAATGTTATTAAAATTATTTGAACATCATTTTCTTACTAAATTTTTTTGAATTTATAGAATATACAGAAGAATTTCTTCAGGACTTAAAACCTTGTGATAGTTATAATTAGGTAACTGACTGGCAGGTGTCTATTCTATTGAAAATGAGTTTTCTCCTCCTCTGTCCATCTCAAATTTAACACACAATATGTTGCCAAGTAGAATTTAGACCTGATTAGGATTGACACTTCTTTTCAGAGAAAACTTCCATAAGTGAAATAAAAATGTCATGAGGGAAATAAACCTGCAACATAAGAGAACTGCAAAAAAAAGAAAGAAAAAAACAAACAAAAAAACCCCACAGCTCAGTTTATGGATTGTTTGTAGGAATGATGATTCTAAATTCTAATTAGACTTGACTTTCAAATTTTCTATTTGCAGATAGAAATGAGCCATGAATTATTACTTTGAACCATCGTTCTTGATCTCAATGATAGCAGGCTTACAATGAATTTTTAAAGTGATACTTTCTCCTACTTAGTATCATAGCATAAATATTAATATCAAGAACAGTAACCTATACTTATCTAGTACCTTCAGTGTCAGGAGATCCAAAGATATTTTAAAGGTTAAGTGCTTCACCTTTGTGGTAGAATCCACTAGGAATTAAAAAGCAGTTGCAGTACATTGTAAACTGGTCTCATGCAAGGTGAAGTATATAATTTATTTTTCAAAATTAAATCAAGATTAAACAATTCAATAAGGAAGAGTGCTAAATGTATTTTATGACAAAATGTTGAGCCAAGTATGAAAATCACTACATTAAATAAACCCTTTAACGTTTTCAGGGTGATCGTCAGGGTCCTCAAATTGTTTCAGTGCCCTTATTATGCAAACTTATTGGCTGTACTGGTCAGCTCAGGCTGCTGTAACAAAATACCATAGATTGGCCTGTGGCTTAAACGGTGGACATTTGTTTCTCCTGTTTCTAGAGCCTGGGGAGACCAAGAGGTGCTGACAAGGTGCTGACAAGTCCAGTTCTTGGTGAGGGCCATGTTCCTGGTTTATATGGAGCCAACTTCTTGCGCTGGCCTCATGTGGCTTTCCTCAGTGCTTGTACTGAGTGAGAGAGAGAGAGAGCTCTGCCTTCTTCTCCTTTGTTCTTGCTGAGCCACTCAGTCGTGTCCTACTCTTTGCGACCCCATGAACCACAGCACGCCAGGCCTCCCTGTCCATCACCAACTCCTGAAGTCCACCCAAACCCCTGTCCATTGAGTCGGTGATGCCATCCAAACATCTCATCCTCTGTTGTCCCCTTCTCCTCCCGCCCTCAATCTTTCCCAGCATCAGGGTCTTTTCCAACGAGTCAGCTCTTGGCATCAGGTAGCCAAAGTATTGGAGTTTCAGCTTCAACATCAATCCTTCCAATGAATATTCCAGGTTGATTTTCTTTAGGATAGACTAGTTGTATCTCCTTGCAGTCCAAGGGACCCTAAAGAGTCTTCTCCAACACCACAGGTCAAAAGCATCAATTTTTTGGTGCTCAGCTTTCTTTATGGTCCAACTTTCACATCCATACACTACTACTGGAAAAACTATAGCCTTGACTGTATGTATCTTTCTTGGCAAAGTGATGCCCCTGCCTTTTAAAACACTGTCTAGGTTTGTCACAGCTTTTCTTCCAAGGAGCAAGCATCTTTTAAATTCATGGCTGCAATCTATCCACAGTGATTTTTGAGCTCAAGAAAATAAAGTCTGTCACTGTTTCCACTGCTTCTCCATCTATTTGCTGTGAAGTAATAGGACCAGATGTCATGGTCTTCATTTTCTGAATGTTGAATTTTAAGCAGCTTTTTCACCCTCCTCTTTCAACTTCATCAAGAGACTCTTTAGTTCTTTGCTTTCTGCCTTAAGAGTGGTGTCATCTGCATATCTGAGGTTATTGATGTTTCTTCCAGCAACCTTGATCCCAGCTTGTGCTTCATCCAGCCCAGTGTTTCTCATGATATACTCTGCATATAAGTTAAATAAGTAGGGTGACAATATACAGCCTTGACATACTCCTTTCTTAATTTGGAACCAGTCCACTGTTCCATCTTTGCTTTTAACTGTTGCTTCTTGACATGCATACAGGTTTCTCAGGAGGCAGATAAGGTGGTCTGGGATTCCCATCTTTTGAAGAATTCAAAACAGTTGTTGTGATCCACACACTCCAAGGCTTTTGCATAGTCAATGAAGCAGAAGTAGATGTTTTTCTGGAATTTTTTCTTGCCTTTTCTATGATGTGGCAGATGTTGGCAATTTGATCTGTGGTTGCTCTGTCTTTGCTAAATCCAGCTTGTACATCTGGAAGTTCTCTGCTGACATACTGTTGAAGCCTACCTTGAAGGATTTTGAGCATTACCTTGCTGGCATATGAAATCAGTGCAACTGAATGGTAATTTCAACATTCTTTGGCAATGCCCTTCTTTGGTATTGGGATGAAAACTGACCTTTTCCAGTCCTGTGGCCGCTGCTGAGTTTTCCAAGTTTGCTGGCATATTGAGTACAACACTTTAACAGTATCTTCTTCTTTAAGGGTGCTCATCCCATCGTGAAGTCCCATTCTTGGGACCTAATCTAAGCTAATTCCCTCTCCAAATACTACCACATTGGGGGTTAGAGCCTCAACTTATGGATTTCAAGGGGAATACCAATATTTAGTTTATAACCTTGACACTCCACACTGTGATGCTGAAAGCAGATGGTGATGAGTTGATCAAGAAGGTGATCTCCTAGTGCCATAGCTTTTGTAAGCACTTTTCCTTTGTGAGTCACGTTGTAAAACAACGAACAAGGAGTTCATTTTTTAAAATGTGTTTTTATGATGCATGTGCATGTTACCTGAAATTTCACACTGCTCCAAGCCATAGAACTAGTTAGAGACAGAATCCATAGTATATCAAAATCAGACTCTTTCTGTTGTGTCATCTTGGCCCTCATTTTTCCTCCTAGTTATTTCTGCTTTGTCCTTAACAGACAGCCCCAAGTGGTCTCTTGTCTAAAGTCTTCCCTGATTTACAAGTCAGGATATATAATCTCTTAATTCACAGTGGTTCTGTTTAACACTTATTTTATTGATGTAAAACAACTTAATGTTGGTTTTCCCTCTCTAGTCAGTTAGCTCTGAGAATAAAGACTATAAATTACTCATGTTCATTCTCCACCTGCCTAGTGAAAGACCTGGTTCCAGACTACCTTCTGAAGCATACTTTCATAGCAAACACCCTTGGAAGATAGAGGTAGTATCTACTTTCAGAGAAAGGACTTTTTTTTTTTTTTTTTTTTACTGTCCAAGATAATAGTGTCTCCTTCCCAGGCAAAGGACAGATATACTTGAGACCCTTTATAGTTCCTTAGCAATGATTCAGACCCACTGCTGGCATATCTGGACCACCTATCTGGACCACTTCATGTCCTCTCTGGGAGATTTGAGTTTAAAGGAAAAAAGTAATACAAATGTGAACTTCACATAGTTCTTTATATGCATGAGTAATAGTCTTTTGGTTTTGTCTGAAGAATTTCTTGTGATTTCTGACAACATCCATGGAACTATGTCAGGTTAATTTCTTAGCATTCAAGGAGAGTAAAATCTCAGACCCCACATATTTATTGACATTAGGTACTCAATAGATATATGCTAAATATGTTGCATTATGGATGGCAAAATCACTCATCTAGTCTACATTTCTCTTCATCTACTTAACACATCAGGAATTGAGGTTCAAATAAGTTAAATGACTTAGTACCCAAGATGATGATTGAAACATATTTTTGTGAGCACTTCATCCATGGTTAATTAAAAATTTTGTCATTTTTATTTTCTTTAGAATATCTCCTAAATTTTATGATCATATTCAAAATGACTGTTAAAATGTTTTGCCATGTGCAGCCGGTGCTGGTGTTCATCATTTACATTTACAATCAGATTGGCAGCAATGAGAAGTGAAAAAGGAGACTTAATATTTACATAATGAATTCTTGATGAGGCCAATTTTCTAGTAGTTTAATTAGAGAAAAAATAAATAATTAATTTTTTACATGATCCATGGGAAGATAATCATACACATTTTGGCAAATCTGTATTTTCCAATATATTAAATCAATGCTATTGATTTAATTTTTATTGATTTTTAAATTATGATCACATTCAATAGGCAATTTTGATTTTTAAACTTGTGTCAATTATGAACAAAATATATTTACAGTTATTTTTATGTAAATAAATATAAGAAATATTATAAATAATATTATACTTTAATAATCTAAATTAACAGAGTACATATGTAACTAAGTTTTCTAAAGAAATCTGAACAGGTTTAAATCAACTTAGATTTCAGAAACTGCTCCAAGCCATAGAGAAAATATTACTTTAAAGAGAAGATCTTTCCACTGTGTCATTCTGATTTCCTTATCATTTACTATTTTTCAAAGAAGAACGATAGAAAAATTTCCCTCTTGTCAGTTAAACACTGATGAAATGGAGTTTAATTTCAGAATCTGATGTCATTTGGGTTTAAAGGCTGCTGATCTATTGGTCTAGTAAATGACCTGTTAGTTATGATTGAAATGTTTGAGTTTCATTCACAAAATGCAAATATAAAGCACTGCCATATTATTATTGATTCTATATTGCAGTGCACTTGAATGCAGATTTGTGAAAATCAACATTTAGCTTAATTTTATATAATACTTTCATTTTTTTAAGATTATAACTTAAATACATAATTGATATTCTCTGCTCTTCTGGAACATTCAAAATGCTTCAAGTTAAAGTGATCATTTTAGATAAAATCCCACCTTCCAGTAAACTTAGTATGTTTTTTCCTTTGGTTTGTTTAGTTAAACTGTTGTTTTTCTCGTTATGGTTAGTTATGCCATGCTCATTCTTTGTGATGCACGCTATTTATCTTCAGATTTCTTCTCACTTATCTCTATTGTATTCTTCCTACATTTTATTGCTATTATGATTTTGAGATGACAGAATAAAGTAAACGAGTCTTAGTTTATGTAAAAATGCGTAAAAGCATATTTTAAAGGTATACATATTTTAAATTGACTTTACATTTTAAATTTAATTCATGGCTTGTGTTAACATAATTTATCCCACAAGAGTGATGACTTTCAGAAGCAGAGTCAGAAATAGCTGATCTTTGTCTGGCAAATGTTAAACTTTAAGATTTATTTTTCTTAAAAAGTGGTGACCTTTCATCACCCATAATTAAAATGAAATTCCCTTTTAAACAATATAAATCTCAACAACAAAACCTAAACAGAGGGGCCTAGATTAGCTTAATGTTGTGTGGAGAATTATTCTGAGATTTTTGGACTAAATTTGGGTTTCTTAAGCCAGATTCTTACTTATTGGTAAGAATCAGAAGGCTTTTAAGAGGAAGCAAAAACCTAATTATGCCTTTGACTAATAATAATATAATAATTAGTAACCACAAATTCTAATTTTTTTACTCAAAATCTATTTGTTGCTCCTTACTGATTATGGAAGTCCTGAATCCCAGGGTCAGTAGAAATGTTAGGAATAGTATTTACCTATCCCCAAGAGCTGGGAGGTGGGTAGAGGAAAGATGTGAATGGCTCTGGGGCATCATTTCTCTCATCACCTTGAGAGTTTAGTGGAAAACCTACTTAGTAGTAGATTTGAGTTAGCTCAAGAGAAGCCTAGGCTGATACCTGTAGCTGTGTTGTAGAGACTGACCCATTCTAACCAGACCACTTCCTTAACAAGCAAACTTGCCTTATCACAATTCACACAGATTTCTCTCCTCCATCTTGTTTCTATAAAATGTAGTCATGTGGACCTTGTTCCTATGAATATGTAAAGCAGTATGGAACAATATACTCTTATAAATATGTAAAACGGTATGGATTTTTCTCCAATAGGATATTGGCCATGATACATGTGTATTATTTTTGCCCAGCATAAGCTTCAAGATAATTACATTTCCTGAATATATACTTTATACTTCTCTACTGGCTATTTTAGGCTTTCCTAGTAGCTCAGACAGGAAAGCATCTGCCTGCAATGCAGGAGATCTGGGTTTGATCCCTGGGCCAGAAAGATCCCCTGGAGAATTCCATAGACAGAGGATCCTGTCTCCTCTATGGCTACAGCTCATAGGGTCACAGAGTCAAACATGACTGAGCAACTAACCCACACACACACAGTCTGTTTTAATATAATAAAACTCTCATTTCTACACCATATACAAACACATTACCATCACCGCTACCATCACCACCAACAATTAGTGGTAATTGGTCTCAAAACAGGAAAATGTTGTAAACATAATCTTAATATCTATGCTTAAAATTATATGTTGGCTTTATCTAAACTTAAGCTAGGCATAGCTGATACATAGACAGATATAAATGTATATATACACACACATTATTAAGGGCATCCCTAGTATCTCAGTTGGTAAAGAATCCACCTGCAATGTAGGAGACCCTGGTTTGAATCCTGGGTCAGGAAGATCTGCTGGAGAAGGGATGGGCTTCCCATGCCAGTATTGTTAGGCTTCCCTGGTGGCTCAGCTAATAAGGAATCTGCTTCCAATGCAGGAGACCTGGGTTCTATCCCAGGTTGGAAGATCCCCTGGGGAAGGTAACAGCTACCCACTCCAGTATTCTGGCCTGGAGAATTCCATGGGGTCACAGAGAGTTGGACACAACTGAGTGACTTTCATTTTCACTTTCATACTCTTGGTTCTCTCTGGAGATTTTGCTGTTGAGGGTGGTTCTAGAGAAACAGAATTTTTTAAGGATAAGTTTTATGAATTAGTTTTGAGGTCTAAACTACTTCTGAGGAAATGGCTCTTTAACCTGAGTAGATTTAAAAATATTAATGCCACTGTTGATCCATAGTATGAACTTGTAATAGAGATACACAAAATGTCTACATTGGATACTTCCAATCAACCACTTACTGTGTTTGGTACTTTCAAACATCTGTGGGAAGCTAGATGAATATGAGACAAAGTGATTGATCCTAATGTCACTGGACAAGGTGGTGAAAGGAAAGGAAGACCTCAGGGATTTTAATTTCTAGTTCAAGCACCACATATGTGATCTTAAAGTTTCTATTGCTCTCTGAAGGAGACCCTTTCCTTCTATAGCTTCAGGGCTGAGATTGCTAAAACTAAGTGCAGAATCTTCTTCTGCACTGGCCAAGATACAAGTTGAATTTACAGTCTTACAGGGTGTTTATGGTTAAAGTGAAGGCAATGATTAGTGAAGAATGAGACCTTGCTGACAGTAGTAAGGGATATGTAGGAAGATCCTGGAGAAGCTGGAGACATTGAGTTTCTATATTCTGATGAGCTCACTTTGCCAGTGAGCAAGGCCTCCCTACCCCCAGTAGAAGCAGTGTCCCCATCCTCAGAAGAAGTGGCCTCTTTACCACCAGTGGTATCAGCCTCTCCATCCCCATCATATGAGGTGTGAGGGAGTTGGCACTGCGTTGTCTGAGGAAACTGTCCTGGCCTCAACTGAGGCATTGGTATGACCTTATGAGAAGGCATACCACACTTCCAAAAGAAATACTTGAGTTTTCAAATGTGTACAGATGGAAATCAAGGGTATATGTATGGGTATAGATACTAAGGATGTGGGACAATGGTTTAGCTGTGTTGTAGAGACTGACCCATTCTAACCAGACCACTTCCTTAACAAGCAAACTTGCCTTATCACAATTCACACAGATTTCTCTCCTCCATCTTGTTTCTATAAAATGTAGTCATGTGGACCTTGTTCCTATGAATATGTAAAGCAGTATGGAACAATATACTCTTATAAATATGTAAAACGGTATGGATTTTTCTCCAATAGGATATTGGCCATGATACATGTGTATTATTTTTGCCCAGCATAAGCTTCAAGATAATTACATTTCCTGAATATATACTTTATACTTCTCTACTGGCTATTTTAGGCTTTCCTAGTAGCTCAGACAGGAAAGCATCTGCCTGCAATGCAGGAGATCTGGGTTTGATCCCTGGGCCAGAAAGATCCCCTGGAGAATTCCATAGACAGAGGATCCTGTCTCCTCTATGGCTACAGCTCATAGGGTCACAGAGTCAAACATGACTGAGCAACTAACCCACACACACACAGTCTGTTTTAATATAATAAAACTCTCATTTCTACACCATATACAAACACATTACCATCACCGCTACCATCACCACCAACAATTAGTGGTAATTGGTCTCAAAACAGGAAAATGTTGTAAACATAATCTTAATATCTATGCTTAAAATTATATGTTGGCTTTATCTAAACTTAAGCTAGGCATAGCTGATACATAGACAGATATAAATGTATATATACACACACATTATTAAGGGCATCCCTAGTATCTCAGTTGGTAAAGAATCCACCTGCAATGTAGGAGACCCTGGTTTGAATCCTGGGTCAGGAAGATCTGCTGGAGAAGGGATGGGCTTCCCATGCCAGTATTGTTAGGCTTCCCTGGTGGCTCAGCTAATAAGGAATCTGCTTCCAATGCAGGAGACCTGGGTTCTATCCCAGGTTGGAAGATCCCCTGGGGAAGGTAACAGCTACCCACTCCAGTATTCTGGCCTGGAGAATTCCATGGGGTCACAGAGAGTTGGACACAACTGAGTGACTTTCATTTTCACTTTCATACTCTTGGTTCTCTCTGGAGATTTTGCTGTTGAGGGTGGTTCTAGAGAAACAGAATTTTTTAAGGATAAGTTTTATGAATTAGTTTTGAGGTCTAAACTACTTCTGAGGAAATGGCTCTTTAACCTGAGTAGATTTAAAAATATTAATGCCACTGTTGATCCATAGTATGAACTTGTAATAGAGATACACAAAATGTCTACATTGGATACTTCCAATCAACCACTTACTGTGTTTGGTACTTTCAAACATCTGTGGGAAGCTAGATGAATATGAGACAAAGTGATTGATCCTAATGTCACTGGACAAGGTGGTGAAAGGAAAGGAAGACCTCAGGGATTTTAATTTCTAGTTCAAGCACCACATATGTGATCTTAAAGTTTCTATTGCTCTCTGAAGGAGACCCTTTCCTTCTATAGCTTCAGGGCTGAGATTGCTAAAACTAAGTGCAGAATCTTCTTCTGCACTGGCCAAGATACAAGTTGAATTTACAGTCTTACAGGGTGTTTATGGTTAAAGTGAAGGCAATGATTAGTGAAGAATGAGACCTTGCTGACAGTAGTAAGGGATATGTAGGAAGATCCTGGAGAAGCTGGAGACATTGAGTTTCTATATTCTGATGAGCTCACTTTGCCAGTGAGCAAGGCCTCCCTACCCCCAGTAGAAGCAGTGTCCCCATCCTCAGAAGAAGTGGCCTCTTTACCACCAGTGGTATCAGCCTCTCCATCCCCATCATATGAGGTGTGAGGGAGTTGGCACTGCGTTGTCTGAGGAAACTGTCCTGGCCTCAACTGAGGCATTGGTATGACCTTATGAGAAGGCATACCACACTTCCAAAAGAAATACTTGAGTTTTCAAATGTGTACAGATGGAAATCAAGGGTATATGTATGGGTATAGATACTAAGGATGTGGGACAATGGTAAAAACTGGATTAGTGAAAGTGAAAGTTGCTCAGTTCTGTCCAACTCTTTGTGATCCCATGGACTATACAGTCCATGGAATTCTCCAGGCCCAGAATACTGGGGTGGGTAGCCTTTCCTTTCTCCAGGGGATCTTCCCAACCCAGGGATCAAACTCAGGCCTTCCACACTGCAGGCAGATTCTTTACCAGCTGAGCCACAAGGGGTTAGGTAGAATTTTTTGATGTAGGTTCACTAAGCAGAGATTCTGCATTTCATGCTGCAACTTAGGAAGTTATAAAGGTCACCAGCACTCTGGCTGAAACATGGACTGCTAAATGGCAAACAGTCTAATTCTAATAAATTAAAATTGTGGAGTCTGTCTTGGTTTAACCCAAAGGAAGGGATTCAGAAACTTAGAGGGTATTGAGTGCTACAGTAGGTTTGTCATTACAGTCTACTCACCCACACTGAGAGGGTTCAGAAGACATAATTTTCACCCATGCTGTGAGAGATACATTTGTGATGGTTCGTCCTGGCCTCCTTGAAGAGCCCTGTAATTGCTCTTATCTGTAGGCCAGACCTCACTGCAGCCCCTGACCTGGGAACCCTAAATGCACTGGGAGAATGAGTAAGCTTTTGTAAGCTTTATCAAGTGGTGATTCCAATTGCACCTGCTGTATGATGTCTTTGCTTGAGCAAAGTAACACATACCCTGGTACCTGACATGCAACTCTTGACCTGGAAAATGTCTTTGTATCCTTCCCTGTCAATGAGCTCCACTAGAGGTCTGCTTTTTGATAGAAAAGTCAGCAAAACAGGGGTTTATCAATGATCCAATCCGGTTTCATCATTTAGTTTGCAGGAATACTGGTCTTCTTTTCCTCCTACAAGAGATCACACTGGTCCATAATGTTGATCCTGTATGGCCCTCGTGAGCAAGAAGGAGCAAACACTATAGACATTTGTGCGCCACGGGGTGGGGAATAAATCTGACCGAAATTCGGGGGCCTTGGTGTAACTTTTAGGGTTTCAGTGGTGTGCGACTTGTCCACATGTTCCTTCCAATGTAAAAGCATATGTTGCGTTATTTGGCCTCTTCTACAGCCGTAAGAAAAGCACAGCAGCTAGTTTGCCTTTTTGGTTTTTGGAGACAATATCTGGTTTTGTCACTTCAGCCCACTTACCAAGTGACCTGAAAAGTTGTTTGTTTTGAGTGAGGCTCAAGCCAGGAGAAAGTTTTATGTCTGGTCCAGGCTGATGTGAAAGCTGCTTGGACCACATAAATAGATCCAATGGTGCTTGACGTGTCGGTGGCAGATCCAGATGCTGTTGGCAGCTTTTGGCGGACCCATATACGTGAGTCATGTTGCAGATCTTTACGATATTGGAGCAAAGCCTTACCACCTTCTGCATACGGGCTGTTCAGTTCACTGTTCTCTTTTGAAGACACATTTCTTGGCCTGATGCTGCGACTTAGTAGAGAGAGAATACTTAACCGTGGGCTCATTAATGAGCCTGCCCATCATGAACTGTGCTGTTCGGTCCATGAAGCCATAAAATTGGGCGTGCACATCCTTATCAAATGAAAGTGGTATATACGTGACTGGACCTGAGCTAACTCTGAAGGAATAATAAGCGCCATGAAGAAGTGGCCCAGATGCTTTCTGATCCAAACTCCTGCTGCCCTGCACTCTCCCTGCATTCATGGCCTCATGGGGAGTTTCCTACAATCAGTTGACAAAAGAAGTAGAGACTTGGGCCTGGTTGGCTGATTCTGCATGATATTCAGGCACCACCCAAAAGTGGAGAGCTGCAGCACCACAGCCCGTTTCTGGGACATCCTATGGAAAGGAAATGCTTTTGACATAGCATTTCCATTTTCTGGTGCAGGATTCCTTGGTCAACATTAAATAGTATGAGTTGAGAAATCAAGCTTACTGATTAAAAGGCAAAACAGAATAAACATACACACATTTACTGAGAAATATCTAGAAGTATCACTGCCTTTATACATATAAATCATTTCATAAAATGTGGACTTGATTTTTTTATATAAACTTACATTTACAAAGTTACTTATTAATTTCATGTTAAGCCCTATCTCTGCACAATTATCCCTAACTTAGAGTAACAATTTACAGTTATTCTTCATACAAATTCAATTGAAACTGAAATCCTACAACAACAAAAAAATCAGTAAATGTTTTGTTGAAGTGTAGAATACACCTATGGCACTTTCAGTGTTACTAGGAAATGAATAAAATTACCACTATAAATTATACTGAAACTTTTTCATTATAACTACTAGAGGAAGGATGGTCATACATTTAATGGAACTGGAAAACTGTATGAATGATTCATCTGGCCAAGAAGGTGTCAAATGCTAAAACAATTCTTTGTAAAAATAAAAAATAAAACAAACATGGTAGAGCTTCAAACTTTTGTTTCTTTTCAAATTCTGCTAAAAAAGCAATATTTGCATTTTAACTACTATTCGTTCCTTTATCTGATTAAGAAGTTCAGTATTAGCACATTAATCTCAGCGTTCTGTCTTTCAAGAGTGGCAGACACTCATGAATGTAGGAGAGAACAGCAGTCAGAAGGAACCATCAGAAATATATATTTTCTTCTCCCCCAATATGCAGAACCTCAGCAGGTTTTGTGCCTGTTACCTTACAACATCTGTATGTGGTCAAGGAACAAGCAGAATGCAACAGACTACTGCTCATGCATGCCTGATGCTGCATGTTTATATGCAAGGCGCCCCACTCCAGTACTGTTGCCTGGAAAATCCCATGGACGGAGGAGCCTGGTGGGCTGCAGTCCATGGGGTCGCGAAGAGTCGGACACGACTGAGCGACTTCACTTTCACTTTTCACTTTCATGCATTGGAGAAGGAAATGGCAACCCACTCCAGTATTCTTGCCTGAAAAACCCCAGGAATGGGGGAGCCTGGTGGGCTGCCGTCTATGGAGTCGCACAGAGTCAGACACAACTGAAACGACTTAGCAGCAGCAGCAGCAGCAGCAGCAACCTCAAAAACCAAATTGAAAATCGATGTAATGTCATGTACAACTTATGAAACATGTAGTCACCCTAGGAATGTCAGAAAAAAGCCTCTGGGACTTCATTTAATTGATCATGGGTATGGTCTGGACATCAGGATATATAAAAGCCTTCCAGGTTTTTCTACTCTTCATCCAAGGATGAGAACCACTGAAGTTATATATAATTTGTATTATTTCAGTTTCAATTCAAATGTTTTAGATGAAAGATAAGTAGTTAATTGTAAATAGAATATATCTCATTTTCACATATGATTCCACTTCAACTGGGACCTAAAATGTGATGAAAAATAAAGCCCCCAATGAAAATGTAATGTGTCTGTTCAAATGAAATGTATTTGATATAACTTCACAGATCCTCAAATTTTAAAATATTTATTTCTAGNATCTCATTTTCACATATGATTCCACTTCAACTGGGACCTAAAATGTGATGAAAAATAAAGCCCCCAATGAAAATGTAATGTGTCTGTTCAAATGAAATGTATTTGATATAACTTCACAGATCCTCAAATTTTAAAATATTTATTTCTAGATGAAAACAAATATGATCCTATTTGAGATTATTGCTTCCTAAGGGTTGAATAATGATGGTTGAATAATGATTACTAATTCTTAATTCTTAAGGTACAAAGATATTTGTGACACAAAATATAAAACTAAAGAAGAAGCAAGGTTAAATTGGTTATTGTTAAGCATTTTCACAGGAAATGTTTTTGTACTCTTTTAAAGTAGTGTATATACTAGTTAAGCCCTCTGTTAGAGAGAGGTTGCTAAAATGCAATGCATTTTAATTTTGATTTTATTAAAACAAATTAGTTTATTTCCTTACAGTTTTCCCTCCACATATAGGTTGTTTTACTTGATTGAAATTATACACTATACAATTTGCATCCTGATAGAATAGTATTTATATATATTATACAGTACCCATAATTCTCCAGAAAAATGCAGCATTTTTTTGAAAAGATTAGGTCACAATTGTATATGTAATTTTTCACCTACAAGTTCCATTTGGTTAAACTACTTGTAGATAATTTTATATATAAAAGGCTTTGTGTACATGCTAAGTTGCTTCAGTTGTGTATGACTTTGTGACCCCATGGACTGTATCCTGCCAGGCTTCTCTGTCCATGGGATTTTCCAGACAAGAATACTAGAGTAGGTTGCCATTTTCTTCTCCAGGGGATCTTCCCGACCCAGAAATTGAAGCTGCATCTCTTATATCTCTTGCATTGGTATCGGAAGGCAAGTTCTGCCACCTGGACTTTGTTGAAGGGTATTTTCAAAAAGTTATCTTTCTATTGCTTCATATATATTTACTAATGTTTTCTTTATCATTAGGAAAGAAGTAAGTGGTCAACAGAAAAGAATAAATAATATCACTTAGTTCTTAATGATGCACTAACCACACCAAGTGACTTGGATGTCTATATTACCAGTGTATTTTCCATGAATGGGTAGCTTCCTATCACCTCTCTTCTGGCAAAAATGTGAAAGATAAATGTGTGAATAAATTATTGCACATTTGCAGTTTTGAATTTTGCCTTAAAATAAAATGAACAGCATTGTGTAGAGAATAATACTTTGATTCCAGTTACACATAAAGTGAAAGTGAAGTCGCTCAGTCATTTCCAACTCTTTGGGACCCCATGGACTGTAGCCTACCAGGCTCCACAGTCCATGGAATTTTCCAGGCAAGAGTACTGGAGTGGGTTGCCATTTCCTTCTCCAGGAGCTCTTCCCCACTGAGGGAATGAACCCGGGTCTCCCACATTGCAGGCAGATGCTTTACTGTCTGAGCCACCAGGGAAGCTGGAATATTTTAAATAGGAAGCTGGCACTAAAATAAGCATGACTTACAGGCTATAATGATAAAGTAACTCAGGGGGGCAGTAACTTCACAGATCATTCTTTGGGCATGTAAAGTAGGAGAAGGCTATGTCACCCCACTCCAGTACTCTTGCCTGGAAAATCCCATGGACAGAGGAGCCTGGTGGGCTGCAGTCCACGGGGTCGCTAAGAGTTGGACACGACTCAGTGACTTCCCTTTCGCTTTTCACTTTCATGCACTGGAGAAGGAAATGGCAACCCACTCCAGTGTTCTTGCCTGAAGAATCCTAGGGACAGCGGAGCCTGTTGGGCTGCCATCAATGGGGTCACACAGAGTTGGAAACGACTGAAGCGACTTAGCAGAAGCAGTATTACAAAACATATTGATTAAGAAATTAGATTATTAACTCCACATTATAATCAAAATATCAAATGTAATTTAAAAATGTGCACTTTCACTCACCAAGTTAAAATTGTTTGAGTTAAGAAGTTTTCCATTGGGAAGGAAATGTTGGTTATTTATTTTAGAGTCTTCTTGTCTTTGGGAAAACTGGCATTATTTTTGCTTATAGGATGTTTTTAAGTGTATTTAGTGAACTTCTCTTGTACACAGATAACTAAAGGATACTGACGGAGTCTTTTTTTTTTTTCTTTATTTTTATTTTTTTCTTTATTTTTATTTTTATTATTATTATTTTTAATTTTTTGTTTGAACTCCCAAACATGAACCGCCCCCCACCTTCCACCCCAAATCATCCCTCCGGATCATCCCCATACACCAGCCCCAAGAATCCTGCATCCTGCATCGAACACAGACTGGCGATTCGTTTCTTACATGATAGTATACATATTTCAGTGCTATTCTCCCAAATCATCCCTCCCTTCCTCTTCTGTCTTCTCCAATCCTTCCCGAAATCCTTGTCATCGGCCTGCTCTGGGCCAGGTGCTGGGAATTCCAGGAACAAGGCCAGCTCTGAGTTTTCTTTTCCTCCCTCCCTGTCTCTTCTTGTCATCTCTTCATCAAGACGAGATAACCCAGGCCTCCTCCCTGGGCCAGACCCTGCTCCCTCCTTTATGCCNAACCCTGGGATTTCTTTGGAAGGAATGATGCTAAAGCTGAAACTCCAGTACTTTGGCCACCTCATGCGAAGAGTTGACTCATTAGAAAAGACTCTGATGCTGGGAGGGATTGGGGGCAGGAGAAGAAGGGGACGACTGGGGATGAGATGGCTGGATGGCATCACGGACTCGATGGACATGAGTTTGAGTGAACTGTAGGAGTTGGTGATGGACAGCGAGGCCTGGCGTGCTCTGATTCATGGGGTCGCAAAGAGTCGGACACGACTGAGCTACTGAACTGAACTGAACTGAACTGAGTTACTGTCCATGAAGCCAAACATTAAAGAATTTTTTTTAAATGCAAAAGAAATCACCTCTTCTTACCACCTTTTTTTCCCCAAAAATATTTTTCATAAAATATATTATGTAAGTAATAATAGATTTATTGTTATTTTTAGTGAATTACTTAACATCTATCTTTCTGTTTTAATTTCTCTAATACTATAAATATACTGTAAAAATAATGTAAATAAATTTAGTAATATTATAGTAATATTGATAAATATAATCCACATAAAAAGTTTATGAATCCTCAATAAATATTAACAATATAAAGAATCCTGGGGCCAAAAAGCAGAGAATCAGTGCTTTAAATGGGTGCTAATAGTAAGGAATTGGTTGTGGAGGGCATCAGGAAATGCCATCCCAAAATATGTCACTGTAGTATAAGGATTACTTTGAGCTGCAAGATTTTGGGGATCAACAGATTCAGGAAGAGTTTCTGGCCCTCCTGTATTTGCCTAACAGCAGAGCAGGGTATACACTTTCCTCTGTGAGTGGTTCCCTCCCCCAACCCCTCAGTTCTCAACCACAAAGCCAGAAGAGGACAATCAACACCAAGAGAAGTTTGCACAGTATACCTTACTGAAAAAAACCCTTATCTAGATTCTCCCAGTCATTTTCCCAGAATTTATTTTTCCCTGAAGCACAAATCCCCTTTTCTTTGTTAGACTAGTATATTGATTCCCCAAATCTAGCCACTTCTTTGAATTTTACTTCTTTTCTGTAAAATCCTGGTAGATGCCCCCACATCCACCCTCCCCCCCCCCC
>SJYX01016849.1:48973-68594 GCA_006410675.1 Oreotragus oreotragus
GGGCTCCAAAATCACTGCAGATGGTGACTGCAGCCATGAAATTAAAAGACGCTTACTCCTTGGAAGAAAAGTTATGACCAACCTGGATAGTATATTCAAAAGCAGAGACATTACTTTGCCGACTAAGGTCCGCCTAGTCAAGGCTATGGTTTTTCCTGTGGTCATGTATGGATGTGAAAGTTGGACTGTGAAGAAAGCTGAGCGCCGAAGAATTGATGCTTTTGAACTGTGGTGTTGGAGAAGACTCTTGAGAGTCGCTTGGACTGCAAGGAGATCCAACCAGTCCATTCTGAAGGAGATCAACCCTGGGATTTCTTTGGAGGGAATGATGCTAAAGCTGAAACTCCAGTACTTTGGCCACCTCATGCGAAGAGTTGACTCATTGGAAAAGACTCTGATGTTGGGAGGGATTGGGGGCAGGAGGAGAAGGGGACGACCGAGGATGAGATGTCTGGATGGCATCACGGACTTGATGGACGTGAGTCTGAGTGAACTCCGGGAGATGGTGATGGACAGGGAGGCCTGTCGTGCTGATTCATGGGGTCGCAAAGAGTCGGATACGACTGAGCGACTGAACTGAACTGGACTGCAAGGAGTTCCAACAAGTCCATCATAAAGGAGATCATTCCAGAGTTTTCAAAGGAAAGTCTGATGCTGAAGGTCTGATGCTGACCCTGATGCTAGGAAAGATTGAAGGTGGGAGGAGAAGGGGACAACAAAGGATGAGATGATTGGATGGCTTCACTGACACAGTGGACATGAGTTTGAGTAAAGTCTGGGAGTTGGTGATGGACAGGGAGGCCTGGCGTGCTGCAGTCCATGGAGTCACAAAGAATTGGACACAATTGAGCGACTGAACTGAACTGACTTTACCGTCTGAGCCACCAGGGAAGAACAAACTAGAATAGGTGGTAACTAAGAGAGATAATTAAAAGGGATGTTTTAGAGCTAGAGTATTTGAGTGAATAATTTCGTGTAAGAAGTGAGTTAAGAAAGTGTAGGCTAGGATGAATTGCAGTAGTCTTACCTTGAGCAGTTGTATGGTATTAATCTAGAAAATAAAAGTGGGAGAAGTGGCATTATTTTTTTCTGTTTTGTTGGGTGGGGAGTATGGAAATGAGGGAAAGACCAGTTTCTGCCCTTTTAAGTTTTGTTAGGGTGTGACTCCTACCACTTACTTAAGTGTCATTGTTCTGATTGTTATGGTATAAATAAAAGTTTTTTTTTTAAGACTTCCTTTTAAAATCTTGTTTCAGTAGCTTTTTATTTTGTGTCTTCTTCATTCTTTTAAAGATGATTAGTTAGATGTTTGTGATATCTGTATTGGCTATCTCTGTGTTAATCAAAAGCATAGTTTTCACAACTCTTGGGATAGGTATTTTAATCTATTTTGCATATGGAGAGGAGGTACAGAGAGTTTAACTGTTGTTCTGGATATCACATTGCTAATATATAATGTAGCCAGACTTTGAACATAGGTTTTCCTAACTCATAGAGCCCTTCAAAGTACTTGGTAGTCTCAGAGACTAGTTAATAGCCTGAGTCTAGAATATGGAGTGCTGATTAGTAGAAGAGTTGGAGAAGACAAAAATCTATATATTGGAGATATAATTTTGACGGATCTTAAAAGAAGTTTGGTAGGAAGGAAGATAGGAAGGTGCTACTGAGGTTAGAGTGAAAAGAATAAAGTTGGTAGGATGGCTAAGGAGTCAGTGTTTGAGGATTTATAAATTAGGGATCAGTCACTGTTATAGAAATTCATTATGAACCCTTTGAATATGATGAATATAAAAAGTTTAGAACACTATAATTTTGAGTAGTGGCATAAAAAATTACAATAAAAGGGGGCACATATGAAGATGGACTTTCTTATAGCTTTGACAATGGGCCCTTTTCTGTGGTTATGACAATCTAAACATAAAAATTCTTGTTCCTTTTGGCCTCAGGGATTATCTCAAAGGTTTGTCCTTAGTTTCATAATAAACATATTATTCTTTTGGTTTAGGGTATTTTTGTTTTAAAAGGGTGAGAATGTCCTAAGGGCTTTAATTATGAATTCTGGATGTCAAAAAGACTGCAGAATTGCACTTAAATACCATTAAATCTTTCAGAAAATACAGTAGGTTTTTTGTTGGCTTTTAATAGTTGACTGAAGACAGGTCAACATTTGAGCTAAGCCAGTAACCAGGATAGATAAAAGACCAAATAATTGTTATAGAAAATTCTTTTCTTTCTTCTAAGCTCTTATACCAATCTGCTTCATTGTATCATGAATGAGACTCACCTCATCTGATGTTTTCAAACTTGTAATCCACTTTTAGTGTTTTTCTCTCTCTTTTTGTTTTTTAAAGGAAGAGATTTGTATTACTTATGATTATGGTTTGTGTCTATTATATTGTTATTACCTTTGCTTTCTAAATTAAAAAAATGAAATAAACAAATTGGTTATTTGCATTTCATTAAAATTCATAAAATTTTTAATAAGCATAAAATAGAAATTATAACAGATCAGTTTCACTTAGAATTTAACTTTACTGTTTCTAATTTCTATTTAATGAGAAGTTTTATTCAGCACATTGGCTGGCTTGGTGATAAATTGTAATTTTTTTTTTAATTGCTCTAAACATTCTAATAAAGTTAACAATTTATCACCAAGCTAGCCAATGTGATTAGGGGCTTCCCTGGTGGCTCAGCGGTTAAAGCGTCTGCCTCCAATGTGGGAGACCCGGGTTTGATCCCTGGGTCGGGAAGATCCCCTGGAGAAGGAAATGGCAATCCACTCCAGTATTCTTGCCTGGAGAATCCCATGGACGGGGAAGCCTAATAGGTTACAGTCCACGGGGTCGCAAAGAGTTGGACACGACTGAGCGACTTCACCTTCATCAATTTGATTAACTTTATTTGTCAGTAGATTCGTGCCAGAAGAAACAAAGATTATTTTTTCCCTGTAGTTTCTCATTTGCTTACTTTGCCTTTCTAAATAATTCAATTTTGTAATCATAAAGGTCATTTAAATTTAATCTGTGTTTATAAAGAAAATTATAAATATTAGCATTGATTTCTTTGTTATTTTAGTGTTTTGGAGATATGATTGATATGCAATATTATAGTTTCAGGTATACAGCTTAGTGATTCCATATATTTATGTATTATGAAGTGATCATTGCAATAAGACCAGTTACCATCCATTACTATAGAAAGTAATTACAGTATTATTGACTATACCCACTCCAGTACTGTTGCCTGGAAAACCCCATGGATGGAGGAGCATGGTAGGCTACAGTCCATTGAGGTCGCAAAGAGTCGGACACGACTGAGCGACTTCACTTCACTGACTATGTTCCCTATGTACATTACATCCCTGTGATGTATAACTTATTTTAAACTGAAGTTTGTACTTCTTTATCCACTTTACCTGTTTTGTCTATCCCTCCCATACCTGTATTGGTTTATTTTTCTTCCTCTTGTAATAATTCAGCAAGCATTTCTTGAGCTCTTACCAGATGTTTCTTTTTTTAATAGACTTTATTTTTTAGAGCAGTTTTAGATTCACAGAAAAATTAAATGAAATGTGCAGAGAGTTCCCTTATACCCCTTGTACCTCACATACACACAGACTCCCCCACTATCTGCATACCTACCTGAATGACAAATTTGTTATAATCAATGAACCTACATTAACATATTGTCATCCCCAAGGTCCATAGTTTACATTAGGGTTTACTCTTGACATTGTATGTTTTCTGGGTTTGGATGTATATAATGGCATGTATCCTCCATTATAGTATTGTACAGAATAGCTTTAGTACCCTGAAACTCCTCTGTGTTCTGCTTATTTGTCCCTTCCCCTCAGTCCTTGGCAACCACTGATCTTTTTACTGTCTCCGTAGTTTTGCTTTTTTTAGGGTGTCAGTTGAAGTCATACAGGGTGTAGCCTTATCAGTTGCCTTAGTAATAAACATTTAAGTTTCCTCTATGTCTTTTCATGGTTTGATGTGCTGTGCTCAGTTGTGTCTGATTCTTTGCGACCCCATGGACTGTAGCCCGCCAGGTTCCTCTGTGCATGGGATTTTCCAGGCAAAAATACTGGAGTGGATTGCCATTCCTCCTCTGGGGGATCCTCCTGACCCAGAGATTGAACCTGCATTTCTGGCATCTCCTGCATTGGCAGGCAGATTCTTTACCACTGCACCACCTGGGCTAACCCTTTGATAGCTTATTATTGTTTGGTGCTTAATAATATCTCATTGTCTGGATATCAGACTACTGAAGGCCATCTCGGTTGTTTCAGCAATGATGAATAAAGCTGCTGTAAACATTCATATGTAGGATTTTGTGTGGACATGGTTTTTAACTCCTTTGGATAAATATCAAGCAGTGCAGTTGCAGGACTGTATGATAAGAGTATGTTTCATTTTGTAAGAAACTCTCAAATTGCTTTCCAAAGTGCTATGCCATTTTGCATTCCCACTGCAGTGTATGCGTGTTCCTGTTGCTCCACATCCTTGCCAGCATTTGATGTCATCATGTAGGAGCATGGATTAAAGCAGATTATTTAGGGTAGATCAAATCTGCTTATAGGTCAAGCTAAAGGAAGCAGTTGTAAGTAATTGGAGAAGGAATCGAAGGGCTAATAATAGAAGCATAAAGATTAGAGAAATCCAAGGGAGATCTGGATTGACTTATGGAATAGGAGAGACAGTGATGAGGACCCTTCTTTAGATGAGCTTATATTAACACTGAAAGGGATATGGCAGTGGGCGGTACTTTAAAGTATGAGTTTATATTCATATAAATTAAAAACATTTTTTGTTCAGAGTTTAAATTTACGTATGTAAACTTAGAAGGGAGTTCAGTTCAGTTTCTCAATCATGTTAACTCTTTGTGACCTCATGAATTGCAGCACGCCAGGCCTCCCTGTCCATCACCAACTCCCGGAGTTCACTCAAACTCATGTCCATTGAGTCGGTGATGCCATCCAGCCATCTCAATCCAGCCATCTCATCCTCTGTCTTCCCCTTCTCCTCCTGTCCCTAATCCTTCCCAGCATTAGAGTCTTTTCCAATGAGTCAACCCTTCACATGAGGTGGCCAGAGTACTGGAGTTTCAGCTTTAGCATCATTCCTTCCAAAGAACACCCAGGACTGATCTCCTTTAGAATGGACTGGTTGAATNTTGGCATAGTCAATAAAGCAGAAATAGATGTTTTTCTGGAACTCTCTTGCTTTTTTGATGATCCAGAAGGGAGTTTATAATTAAAGGTATTTATAATTAAAATCACTTTGAATTAGAATTATAAAAATATAGTTCTAACTTACTGAAAGTTTATCTCCTTTCTGAACATGTTTCAGTGGCTTCTCTTACTCAACTATTTCAGTCTTCAGTTTTGGAGCCAGATTATCCTTTACCTTCCCTGTTAGGTTTCGACTCATATATTTCATACTTTTCCAGATCTAGACTATATGGGAAATGATTCATTCTTATGTCCAGCTATGTTGAAGGTTAGAATAAAACCTGTTTTTGTTGGATAATATTTTTTATTCCTTTGGATAATTTTTCTGTTTCTGGAGCTTAGATTCTTTTCAGTTTTGATTCTGACTAGTGTAGTAGATTTCAGACCTCCTTTTTTTAAATAAAAAATTTAAGCAATCTTTTTTATACTTTTAAAGTTAAAATGAGCAATATAAAATTCAAATCCAATGTGACTATGGCAAGCACACGTATTAGATTTTTTGAGGTTATTCAGATCTGTAGATAGTCTGTGTGATAGTCTGACAGTCTCTCCTTATATTTGGTTCAGAAAATCATAGTTGCTGAACTAGAACTAGTTTCTATAAAGTAGGTGGTCAGTAAAAAGACACAAATGGAGCCATAAGAAATGACAACCTGATGTATTAAGAAATCATTGTGAATGAATATTTGGTTTTTATTATCTTTGCGAGATATATGTTGAAACTGTATTTCATGTCACTGTTTCTTTTCTCATGCAGTTTTCAACTTGACCAACAATGTGGATTTGGACAATACCAAAAAGAAAATGGAGATATACCAAAAGGAAAACAAAGATGTCATTCAGAAAAATAAGTTAAAGCTGGTTGGTGCCAAGTATTTTCTTCTTCTTTTGTATTAGAAACTAATGCTTCCATGTGATCCTTTAAAAAGGTTTTTCTAAACCTAGTCATATTTACAAAGAATTTAGCTGAAATGAAGGCCAGAAATACTAGTATATTTATATATGCATATAGGTATGAAGCACACATTACTATAGCAAAAACAGTTTTGATGGCATTATTAAAACAGATTCTATAAAGGAAAAATAATTGTATGCATGCAGAGATTTAATTATCTAACTGACACAGTTTAGCTATCATTTCTTCATTATAGCTTGGGTTTCTAGTTTTGGGGAAAGCAACGGTAATTGTTTTTAGGGTGCTGTACCAGGAATTTGTAATCATTGGTAAAAATGATATAGATATGTTTGGATTACATAGCTTGAATGTTTGGATTACATAGCTTGTATTTTCGTCTTGTNCAGTTTAGCTATCATTTCTTCATTATAGCTTGGGTTTCTAGTTTTGGGGAAAGCAACGGTAATTGTTTTTAGGGTGCTGTACCAGGAATTTGTAATCATTGGTAAAAATGATATAGATATGTTTGGATTACATAGCTTGAATGTTTGGATTACATAGCTTGTATTTTCGTCTTGTACTTAGATTTACTTGTTATAGTCTTCAAGTGTTTCATTAAGGCACTTCTTTCCTACAATAAAACTCTTGAGGAATTGACTTTCTATTCTGCTCATATCCATCCTGGCTTCCTTAGAAAGGTGTCTCATTTCCGAGAGCATCAGTATGCCATAAAAATTACTCACTTTCCCCAGCAGCCTTCTTTGGGTACATCAGAAGATACATGCACAATAGGTATGCCTGGGTAACTTGTTGCATTAACTCTGTTTAACTTAATAAGGTTGTTCTTTCAAGTGAGTGCTTTTTTCATTTATAGTTTTAAGCTAGCAAATAAAATTGAGAGTTTAAATGAATGAATGATCTAATTTTAGGCTGGTTATTATTATTTTAAAGTAGGAATTTCTAATTAACAAAAACTTTATAATGATAAGTTATTGAATACAATTGACCCTTGAACAACACAGGTTTGAACTGTGCAGGTCCATTTAACACCTGGATTATTTTCAATAAAGAATACTACTATACCACACGTTGAGAGATTGAATCCTTGGTTGCAGAACCTCAGACACAGAGGGAACCACTGATAAGGAGTGCAGACTAAACTATACATGAATTTTCAACTGTGCCAAGGACCGGCATCCGTAATACCTCATGTTGTATAATGATCAACTTGTGCTTTGTTTAATGCATGTTACAGTGACTACATTTATTCTTCACGTTAGCATTTAGCACCTGAATCTGTTATAAGTAAGTGTTTTGGTCACTAATTCATTATCATTTATTAATTGATCATTCTATGATGAGTATTTTATTAGTGATACGTAGCTATTTGGTGTTGGCATAAATACAGATGTAGGACCATTTTTTTAAGATGGTGCAAGTTCATGTATATCAGTAACTACAGTGTCTTTGGGTAGAGCCCCGTTCTGAAGTGGCCCAAGGAATGTGGACTATATGAATGATGTATTTACTATCCTGAGGTAGCAACTTGCCTTTAATATCTCTGTGAATGTTGAAGTCTCACTGTTCCAAAAACATCAGAATTGTATCAAAAAAGGGGAAAAACTCAATCTCTTGTATAATTAGGCACATAAGATGACTCATTTCTGACAGAGAAACTATTACTGAGTTTACTGTGGAAGCTGAAGCTGCAACACTTTGGCCAGCTGCTGTAAAGAGCCGACTTGATGCTGGAAAAGACTGAGGACAGAAGGAGAAGGGGGTGACAAAGGATGAGGTGGTTGCATGTCATCATCTACTCAATGGACATGAGTTTGAGCAAACTCTGGGAGATCGTGAAGGACAGGGAAGCCTGGCATGCTGCAGACCATGGTGGAGTCACAAAGAGTCAGACATGACTTAGCGACTGAACAAGAGCAGCAGCAGCAGCTACAACAACAACAACCTACATTTCAAAATGATCACCGTTACAAGTCAAGTTACCATTATGGTTGTACGGTTACCATTGTGATACAAAGATAGTGTATTCTTGTTGACTATATTCCCCCACACTGTGCATTTCGTGCCTGTGATGTATTTATTTTGTAAATGGAAGTTCATACTTAATCTTTCTCACCTATTTCTTTCATTCCCTATCCCCCTTCCCCCCAGAAACCTCCTGTTTATTCTCTGTATCTATGACTGTTTTGTTATTTTTGGTTACTTGTTTTGTTTTTTCAATTCCAAATGTAAGTTAAATCATGCGGTATTTGTCTTTCTTTGACTTTTAAAATTTTAGCATAGTACCATCTAGGTTAATCCAAATGACACGATTTCATTCTTTTTTTTTAATGGCTGAGTAATATTTGATTTTATATATTACATCTTTTTTTATCCATTCTTCTGTTGATGGGTACTTAAGGTGCTTCTGTTATCTTGGCTTATTTAAATAATGCAGAAATGAATGTTGAGGTACATATATTTTTTCAAATTAGTGCTTTGCTTTCCTTTGGATAAGAACCCAGAATTGCTTGATTGTGTTGTAGTTCTATTTCTAATATTTTGAGGAATCTTCTTATTTTCCATAGTACCTGCACCAGTTTACATTCCTAGGGTCCCCTTTTCTCCACAACCTTTCCAACATTTCTTTTGTTTTCTTTTTGATGCTGACCATTCTGACAGAGGTGATATCTGTCAGAATGAGGTGATATCTCATTGTGGTATTCATTTGCATTTCCCTGATGGTTAGTGATGTTAAGCATTTTTTCCTATGCCTTTAGGCCATCTGCATGTCCTCTGGAAAAATGTCTATTCAGTTTCTTTGCCCATTTTTTAATCAGGTTATTTGTGTTTTTGATGTTGAGTTCTATGAATTCTTTGTATATTTTGGACATTAACCTCTTACCAGATTTATTCTTTGCTACCCCTGCTACCTGTTTGACATGGGTAGATGTCAAAGAGCATACTACCCATGTTGTCTTGTAAGAGTTTTATGGTTTCACATCTTACACTTAAGTCTTAAATAATCCCTTTTGAGTTTATTTTTGTTGATGGTGTGAGAAAGTAGTCCTGTTTAATTCTTTCATGTGTAGCTGTCTAGTTTTTCCAAAACCATTTATTGAAGAGGCTGTCTTTTTTCTTGTTGTATATTCTTGCTTCATTTGTCGTGGATTAATTGCCCATATAAGTGGGTTTACTTCTGGGCTCTCTATTCTATTCCACATTGATCTGTATGTCTGTTTTTGTACTAGTACTTTGTTTTCTTAAAGACTGTGTCTTTGTATTGTAGTTTGAAATCAGGTACTATGATACTTTGAACTTTGTTGTTCTTTTTCAAGATTGTTTTGACTATTTGAGGTCTTTTATGTTGCCATACACACAAAAAATTATTTGTTCTAGTTCTGTGAAAAATGTGGTTGATATTTTGGTAGGGATTGCACTGAATTTGTAGATTGTGTTGGGGTAGTATGGCCATTTTAAAACTATTAATTGTTCATGAGCACAGTAGATTTTTCCATTTGTTTGTGTTGCCTTCAGTTTCTTTTGTCAGTGTATTACAGTTTTCTATTTATAGGTCTTTTACTTCCTTAGATTACTTCCTAGGTATTTTATTCTTTTTGATGCAGGTGTAAATGAGATTCTTTTCTCTTTCTGATAGTTTGTTGTTAGTGTATAGAAATGCAGCAGGTTTTTATAGATTAATTTTGTATACTGCAAGTTCACTGAATTCATTGATGAGTTCTAAGGTTTTTTGGTGGCATGTTTAGAATTTTGTATATATAGTATCATGCCATCTTCAAACATTGACAGTTTTTGTTCTTTCTATCCAATTGGAATTCTTTTTCTTTTCTTGTTTGATTGCTGTGGTTAGGACTTCCAATACAATACTTCCAATACTTTATTTTTTAATAAAAGAGGCAAAAGTAAACATCCTTGTCTTGTTCCTGATCTTAGAGGAAATGCTTTCAGCTTTTCACTGTTGAGTATAATATTAGTTATGGGCTTGTCATATTTGGCCTTTATTGTTTTATGTTCATTCTGTGCCTACTTTGTTTAGAGTTTTATCATAAACGAATGTTGAATTTTATCAAAATCCCTTTTTACATCTACTGAGATGATCATATGCTTTTTATTTTTCAATTTATGAATGTGGTATGTCACATTGATTGATTTGTGGTTATTGAACCATCCTTGCATTCTTGGGTATATATCCCACATGATTATGGTATATGATCCCTTTAATGTATTGTTGAATTTGGTCATGGTGGAGAGGTCTGACAGAATGTGGTCCACTGGAAAAGGGAATGGCAAACCACTTCAGTTCTTGCCTTGAGAACACCATGAACAGTATGAAAAGGCAAAATGATAGGATACTGAAAGAGGAACTCCCATGCTTTTAAACTGTGGTGTTGGAGAAGACTCTTGGGAGTCCCTTGGACAGTAAGGAGATCCAACCAGTCCATCCTATGGGAGATCAGTCCTGGGTGTTCACTGGAAGGACTGATGTTGAACCTGAAACTCCAATACTTTAGGCACCTGATGTGAAGAGCTGACTCATTTAAAAAGACCCTGATGCTGGGAGGGATTGGGGGCAGGAGGAGAAGGGGACGACAGAGGATGAGATGGCTGCATGGCATCACTGACTCTATGGACGCGAGTTTGAGTGAACTTCGGGAGTTGGTGATGGACAGGGAGGCCTGGCGTGCTGTGGTTCATGGGGTTGCAAAGAGTCGGACAGGACTGAGCGACTGAACTGAACTTCTACCCATATTCCTACATGGTTCTTTTTTATGGGTATTGATGTGCAATGATGCTATCATTAGCCGTAATTAAACTACCATTTCGTACTTTCACATTTTCCTTGTATTAAGTTACTCCAAACTGAGCTAATCATCCAAAATTCAAAACATCCTATGTATGCAACTTTTACACTTTTCGCATTTTCCTCACAACCTATAAGTACAAAACTTCTGATTTATATTTAACTATTTTTTCCCCCAGGCCTTTTCTAACTTGAGAATTTTATGTGTGTCTACTCTCTTAGTTTGGTTTCTGTTGGTATAAATTAGAAGACCTAATAAGGACGTTCTAATGGCATCTAGTCAATCCCCCAGGCTCCTTGCTAGACAAAAGCTCTCAATCTTTCTTGTTTTAAAAGATTTCCAAGGAAAGCACTTCCGTGTTCTCAATAATTCTCCCATTCCAGTGTTTATGATCCAGCCATCTAAATAACTTTCTATCACTTATCACCTCAAAATGATCTCACTGACCATCTTAATGGAATGAGATGCTGATTACTCCTAAATTTTTCTTCAGCTCTCATCAAAACAGATGCACACTGTAATTAACTTATGACTTTGATCTTTTTTTCTGTACTGAAATTAACAGACTTTGATTTTTTTTCTCCCCCATGGTGGAAACTCCATATTAGTTTCCAAATTGAAGAATGCAAAAAAAAAAAAAAAAGGCATTTAAATCAATTTTAACCATTAAAAATATTCATCTTTGTTTCATTTAAAATAAATACATTTTCAAAAAAAGGAAAAATAAATCTATTTTTATTCCAAACTTCATCCCACTAGGCAGGAAGAAACTCAGCCCCTGGGCATAGGGGATTGACCTCAGCCCCTCCCCTGTACCTCCTGCAGGCCTGTAGAATCCCAGCCGCTCAAGTAGCAAAGGTATTAGGAGACCCTTTGGGGCCCATCCAACAAAAGTCTGTATATTGAAAGCTATGGTTTTTCCAGTAGTCATGTACAGATGTGAGAGCTGGACCATAAAGAAGACTGAGCGCCAAAGAATTGATGCTTTCGAACTGTGGTGTTGGAGAAGACTCCTGAGAGTCCCTTGGACTGCAAGGAGATCCAACCAGTTCATCCTGAAGGAGATCAACCCTGAATATTCATTGGAAGGACTGATGCTGAAGCTGAAGCTTCTACACTTTAGCTGCTGCTGCTGCTAAGTTACTTCAGTCGTGTCTGACTCTGTGTGACCCCATAGACGGCAGCCCACCAGGCTCCCCGTCCCTGGGATTCTCCAGGCAAGAACACTGGAGTGGGTTGCCATTTCCTTCTCCAATGCATGATGGTGAAAAGTGAAAGTGAAGTTGCTCAGTCGTGCCCAACTGTTAGCGACCCATGGACTGCAGCCCACCAGGCTCCTCCGTCCATGGGATTTTTCAGGCAAGAGTACTAGAGTGGGTTGCTATTGCCTTCTCCGATACTTTAGCTACCTGATGCAAAGAGCTAACTCATTAGAAAAGACCCTGATGCTGGGAAAGATTGAGGGTAAGAGGAGAAGGGGACGGCAAAGGAGGAGATGATTGGATGTCATCATCAGTGCAACGGACATGAATTTGAGCAAACTCTGGGAGATAGCAAAGGACAGGGAAGCCTGGGGTGCTACAGTCCATGGGGTCAAAAAGAGTCGAACACAAGTGAGGGAGCAGCAACAACACGTCCCTGCCCTGGGCTTCATGTGGGATCAGTGCAGCTACTCTGCAATGTTCACGTGCTGCTTAGGGCAGGGGCAGTTCTGGCAAAGCCGGCGACCACAGGTGAGATGAGGGCCCTGCTACCTATGGGACCACAGACCCTCTCTTCCTTCTTAGCTCGCAGGAAATCCCTTCTCTTTTCTTGTTTCCTTTGGAAGCACTACCTCTCGTCAGCTTTTGAAAATCTGAATATCTCCAAAAAATTTCCATCATCCATTTATATATCCCTCAAACACATGAGAGTACACAGTGGGCAGGCCCTGCCCAGGAAGAGGCACTAGCTGGCAGAAAGTATGATTCTGCGAGGTAAACGCCGTGAAGGTGGGACTCAGGACCGGGCAAGCACGTCTGCCCATATAGACAGGGCAGAAGAAGCCTTTGGGGAGGAAGGTACAGTAAGCTGGGACCCAAAGGGTAACAGAGAAGAACAAACCTGACTCCATCTTAGATCTGTTTCTTTTCCTTTAAAGCCTTGTGCTGGGATGCCTGGGCTGTCACGTTGTCTCTACTGCTGCTGCTGCTGCTGAGTGGCTTCAGTCGTGTCCGACTCTTCGCGATCCCATAGACGGCAGCCCACCAGGCTCCCCCGACCCTGGGATTCTCCAGGCAAGAGTACTGGAGTGGGGTTCCATCACCTTCTCCGCATTGGCTCTGCACCGTTTGTAAAAGAATGTTGCCTATAGCCTAGAGACTAGAAACCTGACTAGAAGTTTAAATCCTAACACCTTCTTGCCTTGCGATTCAATTCTGACCATCACAGTCAGTGTGAAGACAGAGCACTGCTGTATTGTTTTAGAATATCTGTTGATGAAACTGGTTTTTCAGTAGTCCTAGAGAGCCTCTGACATGTCAAGCACTAAACTAAATGTTCCAGAAATAGAGATCACCACCAGCACCTGACAAAACACATACATAAAAATCCTTACTGTCTTTAGAAAAGCAGAAAGCAGACTGCAGTTCAGTCAAGGTCCCACCCAACAAGTTCTGCACAAGAAACCAGTGAGATCCTGACTCTCTAATTCCAAGTTTCTAAGCTTCTAAATAAGATCCTATTTCCACTGCACATGCAAATTTCATGTTTTTTGTACCCTCATTTATTCCAATCTCTGCTTCTGAAATAAACATTTTAGTTTAAAAACATATTATGCAACAAATGACATGAAAAAGAAACAGAGGGGGACTGTTTTAGATTAGAAAAGACTTAAGGGACAGAACAAAAGAACATGTGTGGAATATGTTTAGATTCTGAATCCAAAAAATGTAGAAATCCAGAAATCTGAATCCAAGGCAAACATGGAAAACTTTTTGAGACAACCAGGGAATTTTTATTATGGTCTGGGTATTCTGATTCTAAGAATTATTGTTAATTTTGTGAGGTGTGATAAATGGCCTTGTGATTACAGAAGAAAATGCCCATAATTTTTAGAACTTTATTATAAAGTATGTAGAAAGAAAATGACGTGAAACCTGAAATGTGCTTTAAAATATTAAGGGGAAAAGCAGGAAGCAACTATGACAAAATCTTGATGATGATCTAGGTTTCGTTTTATGGGAAATTATTCTCTGACTCTTTCTCTTGAATTTTTCATGGTAAATTTAGAAAATATATATAAGAAAAACACCTCTAGCAGTTATCACAAGATAACCTATCTTTACCTATGATAATAACAGAAACTCAAACACGCATTTTGCATTAGATCATTTATCACGTGAGTTTCCCGGCTCTCTCAGACGCAGCAGCGTACTTTTAGTTCGATAAAAGCCTTTAAAGCAAATCCCAGAGATCTTCTCATTTCGCCCAAGCATCCTTCTGGGCGGTTTGCTCAAATGAAAAACGAAATGAAAAACTGCTGCCTTACGGAGGTTTCATCCTGATGAGGGCCACTGGCGGTGGACAGCAAGTCGAGAAACTAATAGATATAAACGTATCAGGTGGTAAGAGTTAACAAGAACAATAAAGCAGGATGAGGGAACAGAGAATGGTGGGGCAGGTGCAGTTTTACACTGGGTGGTCCAGCATTGCTTTCCTGATGGGTGATACTGGAAAAGAGCCTTGAACAAGGTGAGGAAACAGGCCACGTGGTTGCGAGTAGGGGGCCCTCCAGACAGAGGGAACAGCAAGTGTTGGTGAGTCAGGAGTCAGTCGAGGGGGCAGCGTGACAGGTGATGAGGTCAGAGTGCAGCCTGGACCAGGTGATGGAGGGCTGAGCCAGGGGTCCCCAAGGCCACCCCCAGGTTCAGGATCCTCAGGAGGATGGATGGGCTCCATCCATACTCATATTCATGGATGTGACTTATTACACTAAAGGATCCCAAGCAAGGTCAGCAAAGACAAAAGGTGCATGGGGTGAAGTCTGGGACACCAGCTGCAGCTTCCAGAGTCCCCTTCCCGGTGGAGCCACACGGAACACCCTGTATTCTGCCAGCTGTGTGTTGTGACAAAGCACATGAACTCCTGACCCCCAAGGAAACACACTCTAGACACAGGGCTTTCACGGAGGACTGGCCATGGGGTACCCTCTGCCCGTCAGGTACGCACAACCCAGACTCCCAGAAGGAAAGCATGTACTCAGCATAAAGCATATTGTTTGCACCAACAGCTTAGGGACGGTGAGCCACTCATGTAAGTTAATGGTGGGAACCTTCCTGCAATCTAAGTTCCCATGTGCCCACCCAGGGCTAACCCTGCAGGGTTAGCGGCCAGGATGGTGGTGCTGGCTCTTTCTCTGCATAAGGGCCTCGAAAGCAGCAGGAAGGCTTCCGGAGCATGGGAAGGAGCGGGTGGAAGTGGGCAATGGAGGATGCCAGGGTCCCCGCTTTCTTCCCCCTCCAGGGGTAGAAACATGAGGGAGAGCAGAGAACCCCCCCCTTCTGAATGCCAACGCTAGAGTCATGCTTCCCTGGGCACAGCCCACCCCAGGAAGTGTCCACAGAGTCAAGACCCTCCATCGATGTAGAGCATCTACTCAGAGCAGAAAGGAAAGCTTGTTCTACGTTCTGAGGCCAGAAAAACACAATGGCCGCACTTGACTCTCAAAAGCCAGTGGCAATGTATCAGCCCGGGGCTTCCAGAGAAATGGAATCAAAGGGGTATATGTGTGGAAAAGAGATTCATTTCAAGTTATGGGCTCTATGTGGCTGACCAGTGTGAGATCTGTAGGGCAGGCCAGCAGGCTAGAAATTCTCCCACTGCAGCTAACACTGCAGCCTTCAGGTGGGCTTTCTCTTTTGTCATGGAAACCTGGATTTTATTCTTAAGGCTTTCAGCTCATGGGGGGAGGTCCACTGAGGTTGCGGGGCAGTGGTGGTGGTGGTGGGGGGATGATCTCCTCCTCTTCAAGTCAGCTGATTGTAGACATTAACACATTCATCTACAAAATGCTTTCACAGCAACACCTAAGTCAGTGGCTAGTTGAATCTCTGGAGATCAAGGGCCAGTCAAGTTGAAACGTGAAAGTAACCACTGCAGATGGGAGCAGGAGCCTGAATAAGCAAGTTAGAGGGGTGATCTCCACGCATGCTCAGCAGGCTGGAAGTGGACTGTGGTACAACCAGGTGAAGTCAGGCTGGTCAAGGGCCAAGCCCATGAGTGCCTTTGAAGCCTTCTTGAGATGATTTGGTAAAGAATTCGCCTGCAATGCAAGAGACCTGGGTTCGATCCCTGGGTTGGGAAGATCCCCTGGAGAAGGGAACGGCTACCTACCCACTCCAGTATTCTGGCCTGGAGAATTCCATGGATGGAGAAGCCTGGCAGGCTACAGTCCATGGGGTCCCAAAGAGTCAGACAGGACTGAGCAACTTTCACTTTTCAATTTACATATTATGGGCTTCCCAGGTGGAACTAGTAGTAAAGAATCCGCCTGCTAATGCAGGAGATACAAGAGACACAGGTTCGATCCCTGGGTCGAGAAGATCCCCTGGAGTAGGAAATGACAACCCACTCCAGTATTCTGGCCTGGAAAATCCCATGGACAGAGAAGCCTGGCAGGCTACAGTCCAGGGGTTGCAAAAAGTCGGACACAACTGAGCAACTAACACTTGAGATGATTAAGGTTGAGAGGATCAGGGACCCATGCACTCCACATCTCTCCTGACGTTGCCCATCCCCTTATGGCTTCTGCTGAAGGCTACACCCTCCCAGAGAACCTCAGTTTGAGCTGAACCCTAACGCCACACGGAGGAGCAGGGCTTTCCCATTATACACACACTCACAACCCCAGCCAGGTGAATTCAGAGGCAAGGGGCGTACGTGTGGCAACTAGAAGTTTATCACAACTTAACACAGTTCTTGGCAGATCGTGGCTGCTAATTAAATGCTCCTTCTCTCCCCCTTAATTCCAAATGAGATGACATATAGATTTTCCTGGGTGCACTCCTCAATGCTCTGGTCTCTCTAGTTTGTCAGATTTTTCTTAAAATGTCTGGCATCCAAAATCTGACATAAACCACTACAATACTGTAAAGTAATTAGCCTCCAATTAAAATAAATAAATTTTAAAAATCCAAATCTGACATAATGTTCTTATTAACATTATTAACAAAATCATTATTAATAAAATCTGTTATTAACAAAAGCAGAAGAATTATTTTCTGCGATCAACTTTGCTGTTCAGTCACTAAGTCATGTCGGACTCTTTGCAACCCCATGGATTGCAGTATACCAGGCTTCCCTGTCCTTCACCATCTCCCAGAGTTTGCTCAACCTCATCCTCTGTCATCCCCTTCTCCTGCCTTCAATCAACTACTAGATGCCTATCAATTCAATTAAAGATACAGCTGGGTTTTTTTTTTTTAAGCTCTGCATCTGTTCACTCAGCAAATATTTTTTGAGTACCTACTATGTGCCAGGGACTGTTCTAGATATTAGAGACACAGAGATGAACAAGAGGTTACATTGTAGCAGGGAAGACAGACATTAAACAAGCATGCAGGTAAGTAGCTCAGTCCTTTCAGATAATAAGGGCTAGGGAAACAGAACCGTCCAATGTCATAGGGAGTGCCCAGGAATGGGAAGCAGTGCTGGACAGGGTGGTCAAGGAGGATCTCCCAGAGGAGGCGGCTTTGGAGCCTGGACCCGAGCGATGACAAGTTGCTACGTAGACAGCAAGGTATCACATTGTCGATTCACTAACCCATCACCCAACAAAAAAAGCAAACCGACACTCCTTCACGTGAATTATTAAACCTGATCCTCCTGGGCTTTCTCCAGCGAGAGATTTACGCGTTGTGTTTTCATAATAACCACATTTTGATGCTTTGACAACTTGAGGCCTTGTGGATCCTGGAGGGACAACTCCCTTCAAGGGCCAGCCAGTTCCTGGAGATGGTAAATTCTCTTGCCAGCACGCCTTCCAAATCCAAACCAAGCAATCCACCAACTGCTGCCTCTACTGGGCCCTCACACTCCAGGCCACTATCTCCTTGCCTTAATCACCCCAGGGGCAGGCACCAGAGAGTAAGGATGTCTCCTAAACCCCAGAGCCCACTGGGATTATCCAAACTAGCCAATCCTAAGTCAGCTCACCACTCCCCTCGCGTTGCCTTTCCCGAAGAAATCACAATAAAGTCTCCTGTCCACATTTTCCTCTCGCCCCTGTCTGCCTCTGGAGAACCCTGCTCTTTCCCAGTGTGGCCTCACATGGCCTTGTATGGCTTGTCTCCTGTCTCCAGGGGACTTCAAATATAAAAAAAACAAAAAAAACTTCCACCTTCATAACAGTCATTTCCATGTCTTCATGTCTTATTTAATAAATCCAGGTACATTTTTAAACAGTTATCTTCATTAAATTTCTTCCCATTGTTAGCCTTGGCCTTTGGGGCTTCCCCAGTGGCTCAGCAGGTAAAGAATCCAGCTGCAATGCAGGAGACACAGGAGATGCAGGTTTGATTCCTGGATCAGGAAGATCTACTGCAACCCACTCCAGCATTCTTGCCTGGGAAATCCCGTGGACAGAGGAGCCTGGTGGGCTACAGCCCATGGGGCCGCAGGGAGTCTGACACGACAGAGCAGCTAAGCGTGCGTGCAGTCTTGGCCCCGCGGTCCAAGATGGGAGCTAACTCTTGGCTCGTCTCCTTTCACGGTGGGCATCCCTCCCACCTTTGCATTACCTACAGAGTGGCTGAATGTCTCCTGCATGTCGTGTTCACGTTCATCTCACATCACATCACCAGGAGCAGTCATGGGCCATGCCTGTGATGTTCCCCTGGAGACCCCCTAAGTTAATGCACCCTGGAGGCTTCGACAGTAAAGAATCTGCCTGCAGTGCGAGAGACCTCGGTTCAGTCCCTGAGTTGGGAAGGGCATGGAACTCCACTCCAGTATTCTTGCCTGGAGAACTCCATGGACAGAGGAGCTGACTGGCTACAGTCCCTGGGGTTGCAAAGAGGGGGACGTGACTGAGCAACTAAGCACACATCATGTAATCCAGACACAGGGTCAACTTATCCCAGCTTCTCTACAATCTCCGCATTTGCCCATCTATAACATACAAGCCAATGTTAATTGCCTGGGAAAATTAAGATATTGGACTGTAGCTTGCCTCAGTGTCAACCTTAAAAAATGGAATGAGTATCATGTGACTTATGCTTGGTTGATCCCTATGGACTTCCAGTAATCGTCATGTTATTTTTTAAACGCTTGTCAGAAATTGTAGCTAAACATATTAGTCTAAGGGTCCTGGAATTTCAACTTACCTCCCTTTTAAAAAACTGGGACACCCTTTACTATAAATTCCCTGGTGAAGTTACAGTAAAGAATTCTATGGACAAGGAGGCTGGGGAGCTACAGTCCTTGGTGTCACAAAGAGTCAGACACAACTGAGCGACTAACACAACGTAACTAAGATTCATCGGTTGTTTGCTCCATAAAAATTTCATTTTACTGATAAAATGTATGGGAATTTGGGAGTGACACATGGCAATGATATTCATTCAGAGCAAAGATGTAATTATTGGTAAATCATGATGTGATATTCCCAACATGTTAAAATTAATAAATTCTGGG
>SJYX01016849.1:82262-139460 GCA_006410675.1 Oreotragus oreotragus
GCAGCACTGTTTATAATAGCCAGGACATGGAAACAACCTAGATGTCCATCAGCGGATGAATGGATAAGAAAGCTGTGGTATATATACACAATGGAGTATTACTCAGCCATTAAAAAGAATACATTTGAATCAGTTCTAATAAGATGGATGAAACTGGAACCAATTATACAGAGTGAAGTAAGCCAGAAAGAAAAACACCAATACAGTATACTAACACATATATATGGAATTTAGAAAGATGGTAATGAGGACCCTGTATGCAAGACAGCAAAAGAGATACAGATGTGTAGAGCGGACTTATGGACTCTGAGGGAGAAGGAGAGGGAGAGGGAGAGGGAGGGATGATTTGGGAGAATAGCATTGAAATATGTATACTATCATGTAAGAAATGAATTGCCAGTCTATGTTCAATGCAGGATGCAGGATGCTTGGGGCTGGTGTATGGGGATGATCTGGAGGGAAGATGTGGGGTGGGAGGTGGGAGGGGGGTTCATGTTTGGGAGTTCGTGTAAAAAAATAAATAAATACAAAAAAAAAAAATTAGTTGGGTTGAATTCGTGGGTGTCCCCATGAAAAGATGTGTTCAAGTACTAACTTCAGATATCTGTGAATGTGACCTCATTTGGAAATAGCATCTTATAGATATCATCAAGGTAAGATGAGGTGATGCTAGAATACCCTGGGCCCTAATTCAACATGACTAGTGTTCTTATAAGAAGAGGCAAAAGGCATAAAATTGTTATAGACTGAACTGTGTCCCACCACGAATTCATATGTTGAAAGTCCTGACCCCCAAAGTGATTGCTTATAGAGACAGGGTCCTATAGGAGGCAGTACAGTTAAATAGGAGCTTACCAGGAGGCTGAGTGATAAAGAAGCCACCTGCCAATGCAGGACATGCTAGAGACATGGGTTGGATCCACGGCATGTCCTGATCCATGTCCTGATCCATGACATCTTAGGTCAGGAAGATCCCCTGGAGGAGGAAAAGGCAACTCTCTCCAGTATTCTTGCTGGGAAAATTCCATGGACAGAGAAGCCTTGTGGGCTATAGTGCATGGGGTTGCAAAGAGTCAGATATGACCAAGTGACTGAGCACAAGGTTAAATGAGGTCGTAAGGGTGGGGCCCTAATCCAATAGCGCTGGTGTCCTCAGAAGAGAAGAGAGAAACACCAGAGAGTTCCCTTTCTCTCCAGATGCCTACAGAGAAAAGGCTACGTGAGGAGAGAGCAAGAGGTGGCCCCCTATCAGCCAGCAAGAGAGGACTCAGACGAAACCAACCCTGATGGCACCTAGATCCGGGACTTCCAGCTTCCAGAACTGTGAGAAAAAATTGCTGGGGACTTTCCTGGCGGTCCAGTGGTTAGGACTGTGAGCTTCTGCTGCAGAGGCCACAGGTTCAATCCCTGGTCGGGGAACTAAGATGCCACATGCACGTGGTGCAGCAAAAAATACATTTCTGTTGGGTAAGTCCCTCAATTTGTGGTGTTTGTTATGCCATCCTAGCAGGCTAATAGACAGACACACAGAGAAAACCACCCGAAGATGAGAAGGGGATGGCGTGATGCATTTGCAAGTCAAGGGACACCGAAGATTGCCAGCCAGGCAGCAGAAGCGAGGGGAGGAGGCCGGGACAAAGCCCCGCAGACCTCCAGAGGGAGGCCAGCCTGCAACACCTAGATTCTGGACTTCTGGCCTCCAGCACTATGAGGAAAGCTTTCTATTGCTTTAAGCCACCGGATTTGCGGTACTTCGCTATGGCAGCGTCAGGAAACACACAGCGTAGACCTCGTTTCCGAAGAGAAACAGCTCAGAAAGAAGGCAGACTTATGAACAAAAGAGACCTGGGGACAAATCCAGCTTTGGCACTCACCGGTGCTGGTAGCGCCTGTGGCAAAAACTAGCCCTTCTCATCTGCGGGGAGCAGGGCCAGAGGGCAAAGGGAGCTCCACAGTCCGTGGGACTAAGTCCACCAGAGTCACAGCCAAGCCAACAAAGTGCCAACGTCAGCATGTTCTACTGCTTACCTTGCAAATATTCTTGCGTAAACCTCTGAAGGCCAGATTGTAATCCAGAATCTTGGGCTTTCCAGAATATTCTGACAGCTTGGAGAAATTACCCCTCTCACTCACAATATCTCAGCTTGTTAAGAGTTAATTACAGGACTTCCCTGGGAGGCCAGTGGTAAAGAATCCACTTGCTAGCGCGGGGGACATGGGTTCGGTCCCCGAGCCAGGAAAATCCCACATGCCACGGAGCCTGCACGCTGCAGAGAGAAGCCACCACAATGAGAAGCCTCCTCACCGCAACTGGAGAGTAGCCCCTGCTGTCTGCAACTAGAGGAAGCCTGTATTCAGCAATAAAGGCCCAGCATAGCCAAAATATCAATCAATTACAAAAAAAAATGACTCCACCCGTCCAGGGCATGGATTAGATCCCTGGTGGGGGAATTTCTGCATGCTGTGGGGTGTGGCCAAGAAGAAATTAATAAACTTTTTAAAAGATTAATGTTTTTATAAAAAGAGTTTATTACAGCTGACCCCTGAACATCTGGGGGTTAAGGGCACTGATCTGTATGCAGTTGAAAATCTGCGGATCATTTAAAGTCAGTCCTCTGTGTCCATGATTCTACATTTGTGCTTTCAACCTATCTCGGATCACATAGTGCTATTTATTATTGGGGGAAAGAATACATGTATAAGTGGATTTGTGCAGTTCAAACCTGTGTTGCTCAAGGGTCAAGGGTACTTCTCGCTGAAGAACCTGAACATGACTGTGGTTAACAGGCAGCAACATGACCCTTGAAGTCCAGGCACGGTCTACTGTGCTCCTATCCCCTCCATACAAATAACCCTGCACAACTTTCCCCGAAGTGAGGCACAGAAAAAAAAAAAAAATCTCTCATTTTCAGTTAGCAAGGGATATGAAACCCTTTTTAATGGTTTAACTAGACCTCTGGGTCAGATTCTCTCTTTCAAAATAATTAGACTACGGTGATAAACTGAAACTAGGTTTCTTCAATAACATTTTCGTTTTGTAACAGTTTTAACAGAATTCAAATATTCATTACCACTGATTTGTATAACCTGAGCTCATTTACCCAATTTAAATGAAAATCTAAGTAGGTTAGTCAGGAGTTAGGGAAACTTTTTGAGGCATCTGGTGTTTGGAGAAGCTAGAAAATATTCATATTAGAATCATTTTTCTGTTCAGCCTAGTATATATAAGTAAGTAGAGGGCAGGGAAGCCAGCCCGAATTTCCTTTACCTTGAGTGAACACGAGGGCTTTGTCCTCTAGAACAGGGGTCCCCAATCTCTGGGCTGCAGACAGGTATCTCCTGTCAGATCAGTGGTGGCATTAGATTAGAAATAAAGTGCATGGGGCAAGGGGGCACTGACGGGGATGGGGCTTCCCTGGTGGTCCAGTGGTGATGAATCTACCTGCCGACGCAGGCAACGCGGGTTCGATCCTGGTCTGGGAACTGAGAGCGTACATGCTGCAGGGCAGCTAAGCCCATGGGCCACGCCTACCCGAGCCTGCACACCTAGCGTCCGTGCTGCACACACAGAGAAGGCACTGCAGCGGGAAGCCTGCACACCACAGCTAGAGAGCAGGCCCACTCTCTGCAGCTAGAGAAAACCTGCACGCAGCAACAAAGACCCAGCACAGCCAAACATTCCGTAATTAAAAAAAAAAGAAAGTGCACGATTAACGTAATACTCTAAGTCATCTTGAAACCATCCCCCACCCCAGTTGGTGAAAAAATTGTCTTCCACGAAACGGGTCCCTGGTGCCAAAAAGGCTGGAGACCCCTGCTCTAGAACAAGGCTTTCCATGGACTGGTACCTGTTGGGGGCCTGTTAGGAGCCGGGCTTCACAGCAGGAGGTGAGTGGCAGGTGAGTGAGTGAAGCTTCATCTGTATTTACAGCTGCTCCCCATTGCTTGCATCTCTCTGGTCCGTGGAAAAACCATCTTCCACAAAACCACTCCCTGGAGCCAAAAAGCGTGGGGACCACTACTGTAGATACTGCATAAAGTCTGAGAGTGAAAGTGAAGTTGCTCAGTCGTGTCCAACTTTTTGCGACCCCATGGACTGTACCTGCCAGGCTCCTCCATCCATGCGATTTTCCAGGCAAGATTACTGGAGTGGGTTGCCATTTCCTTCTTCAGGGGATCTTCCCAACCCAGGGATCGAACCCTATATAAAATCTAATGATTTTGAAATACAAATAACGAGAGGAAAAACTCCCCAAAGGAAAAACATTAGAGATGTGAAGATGTCACAGATGCTCGATATCACTTTTAGTGTGATAAGCTTGATAAATGTTATGGCCATTACCTGGATGAACTTAGCATTTAACCTGTAGGTTCGCATGAGTCATGCCCTAACCTGATGCTGCCATTGCTTCAGTTCTATCCATGAAGCTTCACAGTAACTTCATGGTGGACCGCTGTCCTTTTCCAAAGAAATTAGCGTCATTTAGAGTGGATAACTTAGTTAGCACTGTGCACCTTTTCCTTCTGTTTTGCCTTTCAGAATGTATCCTGGAAAGTGATAGCTCTATATACTAGAAAGAAGAAAGAGAAGTCCAACTCAATGATTATCAACTACTCATAGCTTTAAAAAAGACCTAACTTCTTATAAAGGTTGAACAGGGACACTTATGATGTTATTACAATACTGAAGGATGAAAGAGAATCTAAGTGACTATTTTCCGATGCATTTTTTGTTGTTGTTGTAATTTACAGAAACAGTCCTTTTGTGAGACAACATCGGAATGTTTGACAGACAAGGAGACATAATTGCTGTTTTGGAAAATAAGCTCAGTGAAAGACAGGGAGCCATCTGGGAGGAACCTGACGGTACATTGCACAGCATCTCAGTAATCTATCAGAATCCAGAATCTCAAATCTGATATTCCACCTTAAATATTTTAAAGCACAATGCCATTGTGTGCTAACCGAATTCAGAAGAGACCAGAATGTCAACTCACTAATTTCTGATGATACATGGACTGGTATATTTGCATTGTTTTTCTCATGCCTCTGGGAAGGCATAGTGGTCCAACCTGCATTCTTATTTTCAGGCATCATGGATCTTGCAAAGCTACATGACTAACCAAGAGGTTGCTTGGGAAACACAGAGTGAGAGCAAAGAACAGCAGATATTTTTGAGGGCAACTCTATTTGGAGGAGGCAATAGCACTCCACTCCAGTACTCTTGCCTGGAAAATCCCATGGGCGGAGGAGCTTGGTAGGCTATAGTCCATGGGGTCGCGAAGAGTTGGATATGACTGAGCGACTTCACTTTCTCTTTCCATTTCCATGCATTGGAGAAGGAAATGGCAACCCACTCCAGTATTCTTGCCTGGAGAATTGTAGGGACAGGGGAACCTGGTGGGCTGCCATCTACGGGGTTGCACAGAGTTGGACACGACTGACGTGACTTAGCAGCAGCAGCAGCTATTTACATTATGGTGACTCAGAGCAGACGTCTCCTGACCAGATTGCTACTCTTCTCTAGAGTAAATATTTTATAGTTTGAAACTCCTTTTCATCTTGTATTATGTGTGTGTGTTAGCCGCTTAGTCATCCGACTCTTTGTGACCCCATGAACTGTAGCCCACCAGGCTCCTCTGTCCGTGGAATTCTCCAGACAAGAATATTGGAGTGGGTTGCCATTCCCTTCTCCAAACGATCTTCTTGACCCAGGAATTGAACCCGGGTCTCCTGCACTGCAGGCCGATTCTTTACCATCTGAGCCACCAGGGGAGTCCTCTTGTATTATGACCCACCACCATGATCTGAGTGGATTCATGTTTATTCAGGATCCCATGTACTTATGTGAAGTCAAGGCTTTAGAGCTGTATTACATAAACAATACCATAGATATATATAAAGATACAGATACATTGTTGGTTATATTTGACTCTTTTGAATCCATCCTGGGTGACGGCGGACAGTAAACAAACACAACCCTGAAATGCTGCAGACTCGGAACTTTTTACTGGCAGACAGTAATTGATCAGTTTATCCCAGAAATGTAAAGAAGTTTTCTGATTGACCAATTAAAAGTTTAAAGGCCAGCCCTTTTGCAAAAAAATGAAAATTGTTGGGGCAGAGGAAGGAATCAGAATTCTGAGAAGATCAAAGAAAAGTTTAGAGAAGAGCAGACACCCATATTGGAAGGTTCAGGGGTGGGCACAATAGCAATGATAACTGGAATATGTCACAGATGGGAGAGACCTTCAACAGAGTGACCAAGAGAAGAGCCTTGATGTCTGGGGATGAGGGGCTCACCACGTGCCTCTCAAACCTTAAATCACATGCAGCAGCTTCCAGGACACATCACAGAAGCAAACGCGTGTTGCTTTACTCTTCTTCTCTTTAGACGCTATTTTTCTTTTTGTGTTTAATTATACTTTGTTGTTGTTCAGTCACTCGTCATGTCCAACTCTTTGCGACCCCATGGACTGCAGCACGCCAGGCTTCCCTGTCCTTCACCATCTCCCAGAGCTTGCTCAAATTCATGTCCATTGGTGATGGAGTTGGTGATGCCATCCAACCATCCAACCATCTCATCCTCTGTCATCCCCTTCTCCTCCTGCCTTCAATCCTTCCCAGCATCAGGGTCTTTTCTAATGAGTCAACTCTTTGCATCAGGTGGCCAAAGTATTGGAGCTTCAGCATCAGCATCAGTCCTTCCAATGAATATTCAGGACTGATTTCCTTTAGGATTGACTGGTTTGATTGTCCTATAGTCCAAGGAACTCTCAAGAGTCTTCTTCAACACCACAGTTCAAAAGCATCAATTCTTTGGTGCTCAGCCTTCTTTATGGTCCAACTTTGACATCAATGCATGACTACTTACTAGAAAAACCATAGCTTTGACTACATGGACTTTTGTTGGGAAAGTAATGTTTCTGCTTTTTAATATGCTGTCTAGGTTGGTCATAGCTTTTCTTCCAAGGAGCGTCTTTTAATTACACGGTTGCAATCACCATCTGCAGTGATTTTGGAGCCCCCTAAAATAAAATCTGTCACTGTTTCCATTGTTTCCCCATCTATTTGCCATGAACTGATGGGACTGGATGCCATGATCTTAGTTTTCTTAATGTTGAGTTTTAAGCCAGCTTTTTCCACTCTCCTCTTTCCTTAACCAAGAGGCTCTTTAGTTCCTCTTCGCTTTAGTAACTTTGAAAAGTCTTTAAAAATGGGGTCCACATACAGTAACTTACATACTTCAAAAAGGTATTAGGATTTCCCTGGCAGTCCAGTGGTTAAGACTCTTAGTTACCAATGCAGGGGGTGTGGGTTCGATTCCTGGTTGGGGAACTGAGGTCCCAAATGCTATGGGGTATGGCAAAAAAAAAAAAAAGGCATGGAGTAATGAAAAACTGTGGCAGTTCTGGAAATGTTAAATGTAGAATTACCATATAATCCATCCACTTCTAAGGATATACCCAAAGAACTGAAACCAGGGTCATGAACAGATATTTATACACCCATGTTCGCAGCCTTATTAATTATAATAGTCAAAATTGGGAAGCAACCCATGTTCACTGATGAGTAAATGGATAAGCAAAAATTAATATATACATAATGATGGAATATTTTTAACCTTAAAAAGGAAAGAAATCTTGACACATGCTTCAATATGGATAAACCTTGTGGATATTATGCTCAGTGACGTAAACCAGGCACAAAAAGACTATATGATTCTACCCATCTGAGGTACCTAGAGTAGTCAAATTCATAGAGACAGAAAGAATGGAGGATGCCAGGAGCCGGGTGAAGAAGGACTGGGAGTGAGTGGTTAGTGTGCAGGAAGTTACAGTTTGGAAAGATGAACAAAGCTCTGGAGATAGACACTGATGACCTTTTCATGACAATACGAATGCCACTGAACTGTGCACTGAAAATTAGTTAAAATGGGAAATTCTGCTAGGTATATTTTACCACAATAAAAAAGGATGCTTATTGCTTTTGAACTGTGGTATTGGAGAAGACTCTTGAGAGTCTCTTGGACTGCAAGGAGATCCAACCAGTCCATCCTAAGGGAGATCAATCCTGAATATTCATTAGAAGGATTGATGCTGAAGCTGAAACTCCAGTACTTTGGCCACCTGATGCGAAGAGCTGACTCATTTGAAAAGACCCTGATGCTTGGAGGGATTGGGGGCAGGATGAGAAGGGAACCACAGAGGATGAGATGGCTAGATGGCATCACCGACTCGGTGGACATGAGTTTGAGAGAACTCCGGGAGTTGGTGATGGACAGGGAGGCCTGGCATGGTTCAGTCCATGGGGTCACAAAGGGTCGGACATGACTGAGCAACTGAACTGAACTGAACTGAACTGATTGCTTATTTTTTAAAAAGCGATGGAGTGAAAAAAAAATTTTCCTCCTATTTCATTTTCACTCAGTTCCAAAGCTGCAGTTGTTGGGTCAGCTAAAAAGTTAGTTTGGATTTTTCTGTAAGATATTATGGGAAAACATTTACAATAGCCAAGACATGGAAGCAATGTAAATGTCTACTGACAGATGAATGGATAAAGACGATATGGTCCATATATACAATGGAATATTATCTGGCCATAAAAAAAGAATGAAGTAATGCCATTTGCAGCAACATGGCTGGAGCTAGAGGCTATTATACTAAGTGAAGTAAGTCAGAGAAAAAGAGATATCATATGATACCACTTCTACGTGGAATCTAAAAAGAAATGACACAAACGAACTTATTTACGAAACAGAAACAGACTCACGGACATAGAAACGAAACCTATGGTTATCAAAGGAGAAAGGGGGGTGGAAGGGGTAAATCAGGAGCCTGGGGCTAACACGGACACACTGCAGTGCAGAAAACAGATAACCAATAAGGACCTAAGTGCAGGGAACGCTACTCAATATTCTGTAATAATCTAAGTGGGAAAAGAATCTGAAAAAGAATATGCACACACCACACACACACACATAAATCAAGCACTTTACTGTACACCAGAAATCCCAGCACTGTAAATCGACTATATGCATGCCAAGTCGCTTCAGTCATGTCCCGCTCTTTGCAACCCCATGGACTGTAGCCCGTCAGGGTCCTCTGTCCATGGGATTCTCCAGGCAAGAAAATTGGAGTGGGTTGCCGTGCCCTCCTCCAGGGAAATCAACTATACTCCAATATAAAATTAAAAATTAAAAAAATTAAACATTTGAAAAAGACAGAAAATGGAAAACAGAATTTCTATTGTTTGAGCCAAGCAAACTAATGCAATCTAGGGGCAATCCCTTCCATTCTGACTCCTCTGGTGGTGAAAAAGTTCTCTTCTATGTGGATGGAATCCTCCTCTCCATAACTACTTTTATTTCTGCTTGTTAGAACAACCCAGAAGAAATCGGCTTTCACTTTTATGTGACAATGCTCAATTATTCCCAGAACCAAAGAACTTTAAATCTACAAAGTATCAGAAGAGATCACACTTGGGAGCTTCACCAGAGATGTACACCCCATTGCTGGTACACAAAGGTGGTTGGGTGAGACCCCGGGTTTTTATATCAGCTATCAAAGTGTCAAAGGGAGGCTGCCAACAGTGAAATGGCCTTCTTGGGAAAGATAGAATTTTCGTTTCTGCCCTGCTGTAACCTCGTTCTTTGATAGCATGATTAGAGGGAGAGCGTATTAAGAGCATAGTCCTTCCTTTCAGCTTTTTCAGGAAGCAGAAGCTGAGATGGAGTTAAGAGTGCCAGCAATTTCTTGGAGAAAGGGGTGGGAGGAAAGCCTGGAGGAGATAACAAGGGAAAAATGAGAACTAGGCAGGGAAAGCTTTCAGAGTAGGATGCTAGCCTGACCTTTGGGGAAGGAGAGGGGGAAGCAAGTGGGACTGAGTGGGGAGAGCCCAGACTGCGTGGCAGGCCTCAGAGTCTTTCTTTTTTTTTAAATATTGATTTTTAACTGACTGATGATTGTTTTACAATATTGGTTTGATTCCTGTCATACATCAAGGTGAATTAACCATAGGTGTACAGATGTCCCCCCTCTAGATTCTCCCTCCACCTCCTGTCCATTCTCACCCCTCTAGGTTATTACAGAGGGTTAACTCAAACTCAGAGGCCCCGTTTGAGTCCCCTGAGTCATACAGCAAATTCCCAGTGGCTAGCTATTTACATACGTTGGTGTATACGCATCCTTGCTACTCACAGAGTCTTGCTTGACCCAGCTAAGAGCTCCACGATTTCCCAGGAGAGGCGTCCTGCACTGGGCAGAAACGGCCAGGCCCTTGTACTATCTGGGAGCCCAGGCATGGCAGAGGGCTGCCTGGGCACTTTGTGTGTGTGTGTGTATGTGAGTCGCTCAGTCACGTCTGACTCTTTGGGACCCCATGGACTGTAGCCCGCCTGGATCCTCTGTCCACGGGATTCTCCAGGCAAGGATACTGGAGTGGGTTGCCATGCCCTCCTCCAGGGGATCTTCTCGACCCAGGGGTTGAACCTGGGTCTCTTGCATTGCAGGCAGATTCTTTACCATCTGAACCACCAGGGAAGACCCAGGGCACAGTGTGGCTTCATCCACAGTGTGGCTGAGTAGAGCCTAAAGGTGATGTAACTGAGGGCTCCCAGTTACTTACACTCCCTGAGACTGAAGGGCAAGTTCTTCTTGCAGGGCAATCCCAGCTCTATAACCCCATGGCTGCCACCTCCGTCTACACACTCTGACTCTTCAGGATCCTCTAAGATTAGGGCTCTTGAGTCTTAACATAGGACTGGCAGTGATGAAAGGACGGCATCCGTCTCCGCCCACTAGTGAGCTGGCTGGAGGCTGCACTGGGTTTTCCAGCATCCTCAACAGCCTGTTGGTTTGTAATTAGCTCACAATCGGCCCTGTTCTACCGATCCAAGTTTTGCTCCTCTCTTTCTGGGTTGTTGATTTCAGTACCCAAACATAGGCATTTCATATTTTGACCCAGATCTCCAAGTTATCTATGAACAGCTGCTGATGCACATGTCAAGATTTTTACTCTTTATAATTTATATTTATATATTATAGAGACCCTTTATATTTTATTTGTAAAGGAAAAAAAAAACCACAGAATTTTACAAGTACTAGAAGCTTTAGCTTTGTTCGTAAACCTAGGAGAGTTTACACAGAAAGTGAAAAGTGGAAGAGATTAGTCAGGACCTAGTAAATGACTAGGCTTCCCAGGTGGCGCTAATGCTAAACAACTCACCTGCCAACATGGGCAGATAGAAGATACACGGGTTTGATCAAACCACAGTCTTGAGAACTGGAAGGTTGGTTGGTCACATTCTGGGTTTTCTACTGGGTCAGTCCTAAAGGAAATAAGTCCTGAATATTCATTAGAAGGACTGATGCTGAAGCTGAAACTCCAATACATTGGCCACCTAATGCAAAGAACTGACTCCTTAGAAAAGACCCTGATGCTGGGAAAGATTGAAGGCAGGAGAAGGGGATGACAGAGGATGCGACGGTGGGATGGCATGGCATTGGGTCGATGGACATGAGTTTGAGCAAGCTCTGGGAGATGCTGAAAGATAGCGAAGCCTGGCTCGCTGCAGTCCATGGGGTTGCAAAGAGTCGCAATGACTGAGCGACTGAACTGAACTGAACCAGGTCCTACTGTAGACAGAAAAGCAACTTGCGCACTGACTATGTGTGATGCTTCTTGTGGTAAGCCACGCACAAGTAAATATGAAACATCTTTCTTTCCAGTGATAAACTGGCTTTAATAACTGGTTTATAGAACCAAGTGCAATTGCTGGGTGATTATTTTATCTACTATCCGAATGTTAACAAAAGCTATTCCACTGTGATAGTTTCAGAAAGTTGCCATGAAATGCAGCTAATATGAAAAGCCTTTTCACAAGGATTTAAGGCCAATGGCAGGCTGACTAGAAAGGTGAGGTAAAGAGTGAGGACAAAAGAAATATTCCCCACAGTATAGTCACAGATATGATATTTCAGTCATCCTGTTTTGTCATTCTTCAAACCCATATGACTTGTCAAAATGGACTAATATTTTGTTATTTGAAAAAAAGAATATATGCTAACACAAAAGGTGCTCCGTAATAAATATTTTGCTTTCACTAAGACACCTACCCCTTAAAAATCTTCCCTTCTCAGAGGCAGCCACTGATACTTCTCTCATTCTGGAAGTGTTCCATGTGTGTACACACACTCCTCCACGGTAAACTGCAGGATTCTGGCACTAGGCGCGTGGGTTTGAACCTTGGCTCAACTAGAACAGTGAACCACTGACCAAGTTCGGGTTTCTCACTTGTAAAAAGGGGATAATAACAGAATCTCCTCATAAGGGTTTTGGCAGATTAAATGAATTAATGCATATCAGTGCTTGGAACTGAGCCTGGACTATTTCAAGATCTTGTAAATGCTAGATATTTTTACCATTATGTATGCATCCCTGTGCTTACATATATAGGAGTACACGTCAACTCACCTAATGTATCAGTGCTAAGGGGATCAGCCCCTCTTCACAGCAGCGATGCCCATGGCGTGGGTGGGCCCCATGCTATTTACCACCCCCACCAGGACAGATATCTGTTCCGTAACCAAGATTTTGCATTTATAGACAACCTTGCACCAAAAAGTCCTGTACGTGGGTCCCTCGTTCCATGTGCTAGTGGATCTAGAGGGTAAGTTCTCTAAGAAGAATTGCTAGTATGGCGTGGTGATAATGGTTTAGTCATTAAGCTGTATTTGACTCTTTGAACCCCATGGACAGAGGAGCCTGGTGGGCTACAGTTCCCAGGCAAGAATACTGGGGTGGGTTGCGATTTCCTCCTCTAGGGGATCTTCCCCACCCAGGGATCGAACCTGTAGCTCCTGAATTTCCTGCGTTGCAGGTGGATTCTATACCGCCCCGCCACTGGAGAAGCCCCACTAGGTATGGCACTAGGCATTAAGGACTTTAACACCCGTAGAGAAAACACACAGTGAATGATGTTTGTTTCTGCTTATACTGGACGTTTGTCGCTATCCTTAGGCGCCCTCTATGAATGATACCATCCCTGACAGCTTAGTGTCCCCCAACAGTGCCCAGACACTGCACACTGCTCTTGCTTGGGGACAGTGCAGTATTTCCAGCTTATTTGTCTCCAGGGTGAAACATCTTTGCTCCCAACTTCAATACAACAAGAGCAAAATATGACGTGAAGGAAGAATGGAGGAATGGGGAAGGGTTGTGAAATGGTTGTGTGTGTTTGTTTTTTTTTTAATTGTTTCTATTTCACAGTTTTGGGCAAAGAATGGAATGATTTCTAACTTCCAAACAAGATGGCAGGTTGAATATGCTCATTAATCTCCCCAACTTCCTAAATTCTCAGTAAAGGAATCTATTTTTAACCAAGGAGTAAAACAATCAGGACAAAGAGAATGAAAAAGGAAACACCAACGCACACAATATTAGAGGCTGGAAAGGACACATAAAACAAACTGATTTGCTAGAACCAAGAGTTCTGTCTCATGAGCCAGCAGAGGAGAAAGCTGAGAAACAATCCCAAACCTTCAGAGGTTCCTCTACCAAACTGTCATTTTCATCTCTAGGAGGTGAATGAGGGGCTAAATGAAGGATGACTGGAGATTGCTCAAGAATCAGAGAATCCCCAGTTCCCTTCCCGTTTGCCTCTGGGTTGTGAATTATCAGGCAGACGTGAGGGCAGGGTTACCAGATAACCAACAGGGGGATGAAGCCGAAGGTCACATGCAGAATACTGTAACTTAGCCACTTTCTCCTGAGCCCTGAATCTGGCTCCCCAGCCCTGGCAGGAATCATTCTACCCTCCAATCACGAGATTATAAAGTCCTCAGAGGACTCTGATCTGATGAAAAGAGAAACTCAAATACAGACCTGATGCGAACCAAGCCACACCGTCTACCTACCCTGATGCCAACTGTAGACAAGCTTAGCCATGTACACAGAGCATTCAGTTAGTCCTATGGGGCCCTGTGATCAGAGAGCCAACTCCCCAGCTACTGGAGGAAAGCCCCCAAAACCGAAGAGAGTGGCCAGGAAATAAACAAACAGAAAGCAAAGCATCCTGGGGAAAACAGACACAGTGGAGAGATGGAGAGAAAGAGACTTTAATACCTAGAAATTTATAAAATACTGAACCATTAGTTGACAAAGATAGGATGCTATTCTGTAAATTACAGAACACAAAAGAGGTCTTGAAAATTAAAAGTGGAAAACCACAAACAAAAGATCTAAAAGAAAATTTGAGAGATATATTTGAAGGAATTTTGATAGATAAATTTCTGGGAGCAGAAAGTAAAGAAAAAAGAAAAATTTAGAAAGTAAAGATAAGAAAATAAAGGCCCAGTTAAAGATTCTCAACAGCCAGGTTATGGAAATTCTAGAAAGATAAAACAGGGGAAAAAAAACAGAGATGAGAAGAGTCACTGGAAAAATAAAACAAGAAAATTTCCCAGAACTGAAGAATCTAAGTCTTCACATTGACATTTAGGGGTTATTAGTCCTTTATGCAAAGTCCCATTTAATCATACTGCCTTTCTAATCCCTAAACATGAGTAACTGAACAGAAGAACAGAAGCTTTGACTTGTAGGGGAAGAATGTAGCTTTAGAAAATGGAACACTTTGGAAGTTCTGTAGCTTCATCAGGGGTTTAATTATTTTTAAATTTTATTCATTTATTTTGGCCACACTATCCAGCACATGGGATCTTAGTTTTCCCAATCAGGAATCGAACCTGTGTCTCCTGCATTGTAAGCAGGGAGTCTTAGCCACTGGACTTCCAGAAAGTTCCCCTCAGGGGTCTAAAGTAAGGCTAGTATGAAGGCTGTCAGCACATAGGCATCTACAGAGATGGGGGAGTAAAGGAGAGATACATTAAGGGGGCTTTGTCAAAAATTTTTGAAATGGGCAAAGTGTTTCTAGTTTTGCCAACAGAAAAATGGGGAGGAAATTCTTCTCAACAACTCTGTTTATACCACAGGCCTTTTATTTATTTTTTTAACCAGCCCAATGGTGATAGTATCGGGCACAGAGGACATCGAAAAGACACTTGTGGGTCAGCTCTTAAACTTTACCATTAATCACAGTAAAAAAAAAAAAATGGTACTGTCATGTTGGAAAACCATTTAGAGTTTCTCAAGATAATTAAAACTTGTCCACAGAAAGACTTGTGTGTCAATGTTCATAGCAGCATCATTCATAATATACCCAAACTGGAGATAACCTAGTATCATCCCCCAGTGAAACAAGTTGTGATATATCCATATAACAGAATCCTGCTTAGCAGAAAAAAGGAAGGCCTGAATTACAGGTACCCATACACAACATGTCTGAGTCTCAGAAGCAGCGTGCCCAGTCAAAGTGGTGAGACACAGAGGAATACATACTACGCGAATCCATTGGTACAAAGTCATGGAACAGGCAAAACCAGTCTGCATTTATAGAAAGCAGATCAGTGGTTGTCTGAGGCTTAACATGGAGGGATTAACAAAGGAATTTTTTCTTTCAGTGGTGGGAAATGTGTAATGTATCTTGATGCGGAATGATTACACGGTGTGTGTAATTGTCAAAACACATGTATGCATGCATTCTAAATGAGTGTATTTTGAGTAAAGTATACCTCAGGATAAAAAAAAAAAGTATTCAAATTGAAAAGTTCCCCCCCAGTACCCAGGACCCACACTAAGACACATTATTCTGAAATTTCAGAATGCTGGGGACAAGGAGAAGATCCTAAGAGCTTCCTGGAGGGAGAGTAAGATTACATACAAAGGACCGAGGATCAGAAGAGCAGACTTTTCAGTAGCAGCCACATTAGAAGTTTGAGATCATGAAGAAATGCCATCAAAATTCTAGGAAAAGAAGATATCTCACTTTGAACCTGGTACCAGCCCAACTACCCCTCAAGAAAGAGAACAGAATCAAGACATTTTTAGGTCTCAAAAGAATTTACCTTCCAGGGAGCTAATGGCTAATATGTTCTACAAAAACAATAGTTAACCAAAATGTAGTAAAACATGGGATTCCAACAACAGAGAAAGGTGAAGGAATTCTCAGCATGATGATCGAAAGAAATCTCAAGATGGCAACTTGCGCAGCTAGTTTAGAGATCAACCAGACTCTGTGGGAGCATGTTAGAATACTCTAGGTGAGATTTCTTTCAATAGGGAGGGAGGGAAGGAAGAAAGGGAGGCGGGAAAGAAAGAAGAAGGGAGAGAGGGAAAGAGAAAGGAACCTAATGCATATAAAAACGGTAAGAGGAGATTTATTACATAAACGGGGGAAAGTTTGGGGAAAAGAATATAGAAAACTTGGAGCATATGACGTATCTTTTCCAACCACAATGGTTAAATACGTGGAAATTAAACACCACGTTCCTGGAAACCAATGGGTCAAAGATGAAATCAGGGGAAAATTCAAAAATATCTTGAAACAAGTGAACACGAAAACACAACATATCAAAACGTATAAGGTGGGCTTCCCTGGGGCTCAGTAGTAAAGAATCGACGTGCCAATGCAGGAGACGCGGGTTCAATCCTCGATCTGGGAAGATGCCACATGCTGCAGGGCAACTAAAGGCCCTGCACCACACCTACTGAGCTACTGAAGCCCCCAGGCCTGGACCCCACGCTCCACAACAGGAGAAGCCATCGCCATCAGAAGCCGGCACGCCGGGACGAGACAGCAGCCCCTACTCGCTCGCGCAGCAACAAAGACCCACCACAGCCAAACGCAAATAAATAAATGAATAAAATTATATTCAAAACAACTCAGGAAATACAGCAAAAGCAATGCGAAGAGGGAGGCTTACAGGATAAATGCCTACATTAAGAAAAAGTGATCTCACTTATGTGGAATCTAACAAACTCATAGATCCAGAGAACAAATTGGTGCTTGCTAGATGCAAGAGATGGGTGCAATGGGTGAAGGCGGTCAAAAAGGACCGGCTGACAGTTATAAAATAAGTAAGTCCTAGTGATATGATGTACAGTATGCCGATCACAGTTAATAATGCTGTATTATATATTTGAAAGATGCTAAAGAAAAGATCTTAAAAGTTCTCATTGAAGAAAAAAATTTTGTAACTATGCATAGTGATGAATGTTAACTAGATTTATGGTGGTGATCATTTCACAATACATACAAATATTGGGTCATTACATTGTACATCTGAAACTAATATAGTATTATATATCAATTATATTTCAATTTTTTAATTAAATTGAAATGTTTTAAAATTAAAAAAAAAGAATATAGAAAACTTGGGATAGTAAAAAACTATCATTATTCCCTCCAGTTAGAAAAAATTGTATAGGAAAGGAAAATAACCAGAATGTATTGCATAACAGATGTATCAACTGCAATTATATGGTCCTAAGAATGTGACCATAAGAAAGCAATGGCACCCGACTCCGGTACTCTTGCCTGGAAAATCCCATGGATGGAGGAGCCTGGTAGGCTGCAGTCCATGGGGTCACTAAGAGTCTGATATGACTAAGCGACTTCACTTTCGTTTATTGGAGAAGGAAATGGCAACCCACTCCAGTGTTCTTGCCTGGAGAATCCCAGGGACGGGGGAGCCTGGTGGGTTGCCGTCTATGGGGTCGCACAGAGTCAGACATGACTGAAGTGATTTAGCAGCAGCAAGAATGTGACACTGAAAATTATTCTAAGCAAAGTTATACTTTTGTTCTATTAGGACGACAAGGTGTAAGAGGTGTAAGAAAGAGTTAAATCCTTATATTCCATGGCAGGAAGTCAAGTGTGCACTAGTCGCTCAGTTGTGTCCAACTCTTTGTCACCCCATGGACTATAGTCTGCTAGGCTCCTCTGTCCATGGAATTTTCCAGGCAAGAATACTGGAGTGGGTTTCCATTTCCTCCTCCAGGGGATCTTCCCAACCCAGGGATCAAACCCGGGTTTCCTGCATTGCAGGCAGATTCTTTATCAGAGAGAAGAAAAGTCAACAGGTACTGCTTAAGGTTGAAGAAGAACTATCAGAATAAGCATGCTATGTAAAGAGATGAAGAAAAATTAAATAATCAGTTAAAGAACTAAAACAGTGACCCCTGGAGAGTGAGAAGGTGAGATGGTGAGGTTGTGGGGAGACTAATGTCAATAGTTTTATCCATCAGCACTAAATAAAAATAAAACTAGAAAAAAAAACAGAACATGTTAGTTCATGAGTAAACCAGCAGAATGCACACATCACTCTCACATTTCAGGTTTTCTGCCCCATGGGCTATTTGGACTTCAGTTTGGAAACACTTTTCTTAGCGGCACTTACACACCTATCAGTCAACAAAGTGCAGTGGGCTCTTGCTGTGGGTCACACATTGTGAGTTACAACATGTTAATAACATTGGGAAGGGCCTCAGAGGGTATTGTACCCCGAGATCCTCAAGTAAGGTAATAAGCAGGTGGGAGGTGACATTTTTATAACATTACTAAATGGCAGTAGTCAGAAAATATCTAGGATGGCGAAACACTGATCAAGTTTTTCAGAATTATTAACATTAGCCTAGGTGAAAGAAGGCAGTCTCAAAAACTGATATACTGTATAAGTTCATTTATGTGACATTCTGGAAAAAGCAAACTCCAGGAAGAGAGACCAGATCTGTGGTTGCTAGGAACTGGGGATGGAGGAGGTGTTGAAAATGAAGGAGCACTGGGGGACTTTTGGAGACGGTGGTAGTTCCAGAACCATATATATTGGGTTGGCCAAAAAGTTTGCTCTTTCTCTTAAACTTATTTACAGAACAGAAATAGATCCACAGACGTAGGAAAAAAACTTATGATTACTGAAGGAAAGGAATAAATTAGGAGGTTGGGATTAACATACTCACACTCAGTTCAGTTCAGTTCAGTTGCTCAGTTGTGTCTGACTCTTTGCGACCCCGTGAACCGCAGCACGCCAGGCCTCCTGGTCCATCACCAACTCCAGGAGTCCACCCAAACCCATGTCCATTGAGTCGGTGATGCCATCCAACCATCTCATCCTCTGTTATCCCCTTCTTCTCCTGCACTCAATCCTTCCCAGCATCAGGGTCTTTTCAAATGAGTCAGCACTTCGCATCAGGTGGCCAAAGCATTAGAGTTTCAGTTTCAACATCAGTCCTTCCAATGAACACCCAGGACTGATCTCCTTTAGAATAGACTGGTTGGATCTCCTTGCAGTCCAAGGGACTCTCAAGAGTCTTCTCCAACATCACAGTTCAAAAGCATCAATTCTCCTGCGCTCAGCTTTCTTTATAATCCGACTCTCACATCCATAGGAGACCACTGGAAAAACCATAGCTTTGACTAGATGGACCTTTGTTGACAAAGTAATGTCTCTGCTTTTCAATATGCTGTCTAGGTTGGTCATAACTTTCCTTCCAAGGAGTAAGCGTCTTTTAATTTACAGCTTGTGCTTCCTCCAGCCCAGCATTTCTCATGATGTACTCTGCATATAAGTTAAGTAAGCAGGGTACACATAAAATAGATAACTAACAAGGACATATTGTATAGCACAGGGAACTATACTCAATATTTTATAATAACCTGTAAGAGAAAAGAATCCGAAAAAGAACAGATATACATGAATAAATGAATCATTGTGCTGTCTACCTGAAACTAACTCGACATTGTAAATCAACTATACTTCAATAAAATTTAAAAATTCATAAATTTAAAAAGAGAAAAAAGTAAAAGAAAAAACTCTGAAACTTATGGATAGCAAAAAAAAAAAAAAAAATGTATCTAGGAAACATACAGTACCTGAAATTTTATACACAGTGCAAATGGAAAACCACAATTTGTATAATTTGTAGCATTATGTGAAATTTGTTTGAGGTTGAGTCTGGCACCTTAGACAACCTGGCCATCCTGACATCCTGTGTGAAATTTTTTAAGAGTAAATTACAGTTGATCCTTGAATACCAGGGGTTTGAACTGCCTGGGTCCATTTATGCATGACTTTTTTTAATAGTAAATATATACTACACCATCCATAGAGGTTTGGATCTGCACATGCAGGACCTGGAATGCAGAGGACTGTAATTCATACACAGAGTTTGACTATGCAGAGGGTCAGAGGGTGGACACGTCTAATCCCTGTTCAAGGGTCAACTGTATTTTGGAAGACATCAATTATGATAACTAATCATTTATAATATTAAACATTTAGTGAAAATATTATTTGATTATGAAAAACAGACTAGGATATTTAAGGACATATAAAGTTTTCTGTGTCAGAATAAACTCAGGCCTTACGTCAGCAAGAATATTATGCTTTTTTTAATATTGCTAAAAAATCATAGAGAAAACATAATTCTTTTTAAACCAAAAGTATCAAAGCAGTATAAGTTATTTGAAGATGAATCATACTTATTAGCATTACCTGCACTTGCCCTTATACAATTTTTCTGAGGACATATAAAGTTTTCTGTGTCAGAATAAACTCAGGCCTTACGTCAGCAAGAATATTATGCTTTTTTTAATATTGCTAAAAAATCATAGAGAAAACATAATTCTTTTTAAACCAAAAGTATCAAAGCAGTATAAGTTATTTGAAGATGAATCATACTTATTAGCATTACCTGCACTTGCCCTTATACAATTTTTCTGTATTTATATACCAAGATCTTCCAAATCTTTACATTTTCTTGCAAAGTTGTGGGGTTTTTTAGTATATTATTTTTTAGCTTGAAAACAACTTGTATTTTTCTTGTTTTTTTTTTAACCTTATAATTTAACACATAAAGGCAATACTTTAGTTTATGGAGATTAATATGCTGCTGCTGCTGCTGCTGCTGCTGCTGCTAAGTCACTTCAGTCGTGTCCGACTCTGTGTGACCCCATAGACAGTAGCCCACCAGGCTCCCTCCCCTGCCCCTGGGATTCTCCAGGCAAGAACACTGGAGTGGGTGGAAATTAACATATGCTTGTATAAATCAACACAAGATAACCCAAGAATACTTAGAGAAAAAATAAATTTTAACTCCACATGCTTACAAAGGCTAGTCCTTTGAAAAAGCTCAAATACTTGATATACTGCAACTCAGAGAATTTTTTAAATTGCATTTATCCATCTCCACAAATCAATCAGAGTGGGAGCCCTTTTAATTTAAGAGACTTTAAAGTCTAATTTATTAACCTCCTCCAGAGCTAGCCAAAGATAACAAAAATCGATTTGTTCAGAAATCTCCCCAAAACCCTGCAATGGGAAAATCGCCTTAGGCGAGATAAGGTAACTCTCGAGGCTTGTGCAGCCGATTCCTGTTGTTTGTTCCAGGCTGTTTTATGTTTTACTTGTTTGGAAATAATGTTAGTCAAATCAAGGCCTCAAATTTATTATTTATTTCAATGCTGCTATCAAAACACTTTAGAACAAAGGAATAAAGACTTCTGAACACCCAATCTTCCAAAAAAGCAACGAGAACACCAGCAAAAAGGGTCAAAACAAAATTTTTCAGAACTCTGAAAATTAACCAAAGGCTTGCAACAATCCAAAAAGTGCTTCTTCAAGAAAACAGGCTGAATCTTGGTAAGAACCATGATCTTCGTAGCATTTTAATTTGCCTCACTCTGCACCCTCTCTCAAGCTCTGCAGTAGTCTTGGAACCCAACAGTCTTAGAACCACACTCGGAAAAGCAGTCCATCAGTCTGTGGAGGAAGAACAGCTCTGGAGCTCCCCCAAAGCCACATTCGCAGAGAATCATCACTACGTGACCTGTCGCCTCGCTCAATGGCCACGGACATAGTAGAACCAGACTAGGCCAGGAGGTAGAAGCAGTGGGTAAGATGCAGAGCTCAGGACTTCCCCTGGTGGCACAGAGATAAGAATCCACCTCTCGTTGCAGGGGACACAGGTTCGATCCCTAGTCTGGGAAGATCCCAAATGCCTTAGAGCAACTAAGCCCACACACCACCACTACTACGCCCACGCCCTAGAGCCCACAGGCTGCAGCTACGGAAGCCCGTGCGCCCCAGAGTCAATGCTCTGCTCCAAGAGAAACCACTGCGACGAGAAGCCCAAACATCGCAGCGAAGAGTCGCCCTCGGTCGCTGCACCTGGAGAAAGCTGGTGCAAAGCAATGGAGACCCAGAAAAATAAATAAACAACAACACAGAGCTTAACTGGCTCAGAATGAGACTCACCAGAGGGACCGAGAGAAAGCAAGCCAGGACTCCAGGGGTCCAGCTGAGGTGTACACGCAAAGTGCATGCTTCTCCAGGCTCCCAAGAACACACAAGCAGAAAGATCTCAGCGGGCCCTCCAGGAAGAATTGTCAAAGGGCAGTTCAGAGAAATGAGTTTAGTTAAAAGCCCAGCTGAAACTGAACTTTTATACACAAGGAAGATTAATTGTCTAAAAATCAAATGTCACTGAGCAAAGTCAGGGCAAGGTTTATAAAGCAAAAATCACAGACCATCTGTGGACCAGAGATTGCCCTTAATTTTTTGGTCTTTGGGAAAGCTGATGAGCTGAAAACTGCCAAGGAAGACAGTCTGCCCTGGAGCAGAGGGACATACTTAAAGGGAAGGCGATTTTAGTAATTTATGGGCTTTCCAAGAGAGCTTATGATTTCTGCTGTGGAATGGATGTGTAATCGAGACTAGCTACTGGTACATTGGCACCTATGCCTTAGTTGTGTCAGATGGCATTGTGGCCTTAATGGTCCTTGATCATGGCATGACGTTAAGAGCATACACTTTGAGTCCGTTCCATCAGGCCTGTCATTCTTACCCATGCAATACTGACATGAACGTCCTCATCTGAAAATGCAGATAATGTCATTTACACTGCAGCACTGTTTGTATGATTAAGTCAAATGATTTTTTTTTTTTAATGCTTAACAGTATCTCTCATGTAAGAAACACTCAACGAACGGTAGCCTTTATTATAAATTATGGGAATAGCTCACTGTGTCAGTCAGGGTCCAATCAGGAGAAACCACACAGTAATCCAAACAGTGAGACTTTAATGTCAAGAATTGTTAACTAATTACCTGAAAAGAAGGTGTAGGGAGCAGCCACTACCTCCAGGCTGAGGCAGAGCATCTAAAAAAGGAAGAAACCTGAAAGAAGGACCCGTCCCCGGCTCAGGCGGGGATACAGACCTTGTTGAAGGGGGTATGGCCACGCCTGTTGGGTGATGGGGAGGTCTGCTAAGGTTCCACACTGGTAGAACTCAGCGAGTATCAGCCAACTGGGATGCTGGGCAAACAAGCTCTCAGACAGATGCTACATTGTGGAAATCACTCGGAATCCACCCTTGAGGTGGTGATGCTGGCTTGTTATGCTGGTCTACAACGATAAGGACAAGTAAAGAGGCTTTTCCTATGGGGCCCTCTTGTTATTTCCTTTAACCACTAAGCCTGCACTGTGCTGTGCTACGTCACTTCAGTTGTGTCCGACTCTGTGCGACCCTACAGACCGTAGTCCACCAGGCTCCTCTGTCCATGGGATTCTTCAGGCAAGAATCCTGGAGTGGGTTGCTTTGCTCTCCTCCAGGGGAGCTTCCTGATCCAAGGATCGAACCCGCTTCTCTTAAGTCTCCTGCATTGGCAGGAAGCTTGCACTACTCTAATAAATATAGAAAGGGAACATAACCAGAGCTATAATTCCCGTGTTCCAATCCCAGATTCACCACGCAGCAGCTGTATGACTCTGGGCAAGTGTTTTACCTTTCCGCGGTTTCAAATTTCATCTTAAAAAAAGGGGTAGTAATAATAACTGCCTTTTAATCTAAAAAAAAAAACCCCACACAACAAATGAGTGAATATAACAACAAAAAAAGAAGCAGACTCACAGATAGAACAAATTAGTAATTACCAGTGGGGCAGTGGGGGGCAATGTAGGGGCGAGGAGCTGGGAGGCACAAACTATTAGACAGGCTACAGGGATGTGTCGCACAAGGAAGAGAGCCAACATTTTGTGATAACTATAAATGGTATCCAACCTTTAAAATCTAATTACTTCAGAGTAACCTTTAAAAATCACCACTACATATACTTTAAACACCTTACAACTTTGTTTGTCAATTAAACCTCAATAAAGCTGAAAAAAAAATTTTTTTAATTAGCTAGGAAAAAAAGACCTCCCTTTTTGTGAGGATTTAATATGTTAATACCTATACAGTGCTCAGAAAAGTATAGGCAATGAGTTAGCACTTAGTCTACTGGTCATTATAAAGTAGGTTCTGTTATTATCATAATCCTATTGTTATAGTAAATATAAATTATTAAATATAATGTATTAGCAAGTTAGTGTGTTTTTCCTTCCAAGTAATTTCTTAATCTAACTAAAATAGCACAGTGCTCATAGTGCTTTGTAACAGTGCACCTTAAGATACATATTTTAGATCCTAAAATGTTCCTATATTTTACAACTCCAAATGCCAAGAAATAGATCTCAGAGTATTAATCTGATGACCACAGAAATGGGTGTTCCATAACAAATACCCAAAACACTGGCCAGATCTTCAGTAATAAAACTTATGAATAAGTGTATTTTAGCAACTGTATTTTTTGCAATAATTTATTGCTAAAAAAAAACAAAATCCAAATCACTGCAGATGGTGACTGCAGCCATGAAATTAAAAGATGCTTACTCCTTGGAATAAAAGTTATGACCAACCTAGATAGCATATTCAAAAGCAGAGACATTACTTTGCCGACTAAGGTCCGTCTAGTCAAGGCTATGGTTTTTCCTGTGGTCATGTATGGATGTGAGAATTGGACTGTGAAGAAGGCTGAGCGCCGAAGAATCGATGCTTTTGAACTGTGGTGTTGGAAGAAGACTCTTGAGAGTCCCTTGGACTGCAAGGAGATCCAACCAGTTCATTCTGAAGGAGATCAATCCTGGGATTTCTTTGGAAGGAATGATGCTAAAGCTGAAACTCCAGTACTTTGGCCACCTCATGCGAAGAGTTGACTCATTGGAAAAGACTCTGATGCTGGGCGGGATTGGGGGCAGGAGGAGAAGGGGACGACCGAGGATGAGATGGCTGGATGGCATCACGGACTCGATGGACGCGAGTCTGAGTGAACTCCGGGAGATGGTGATGGACAGGGAGGCCTGGCATGCTGCGATTCATGGGGTCGCAAAGAGTCGGACATGACTGAGCGACTGAACTGAAAGGTTCCTTTGGCTTTCTTTGAATTTACTTGCTTCCTTCAGAAAAAAAAAAAAAAAAAAAAGGTTTCTTTTTTTACAGACACAATATCTCCTAGCCTTTTAAAAACTGTGTTTTCTAAAACAAAGCAAAACAAAACCGTGCTTTCTGTCTGACGGAGAGCATGCCGGAACGGTAGCCATCTGCTGTCCAGGCTTCAGCGCCTCTCTCTGTGGCTCATGCTCTCCTTTCCACACTCTCTGGTGGATGTCCAAAGGAGCCCCGCTCTGGGGCTCAAACCGCAGCCAGCAGCCAGCTCTCACTCAAGGAGCTGAGGCCCCCTCCCCGGAAGCCACAGGGAACAGGGACCACGTCAGGGGAGATTTTAATTTGTGTCTGTCTCTTGCCGCTGTCTTTTCTCTCTTCTCTTTTCTCAGGAAGCAAGAACCTGCCTTTCAGGGCTTCGGGGGTTTATTAGTGGTTTAGGGGATGCTGAGCCAAAAGCAGAAATACCAGGCACCCAGCGAACAATCCCCACTGCTGTGTTTGGCTGTGAAAGCCCAAGGCTTTGAGAGGCTGGAATGAGAGGTTTAGGGAGAGGCAGAAGGGAGGGAGAGGTGCTCTGAGGCTCCCCTGCACTGGCCAGGGTGGTGGTCTGGGGATTTCTGCATTTAGCAGACATGCCAGCTCCAAGGGGGTGGGAGTGGAATTCGAATCTGGAGAACGGGGTTCAGACTGCACCCCGCATGGGATCAGCAGCAAGGATCTCTGTGGGTGGCACTGGTGGCAGGGGCCTGGGCCGTGGAAAGGCTACCAGCCTGAGTGCCCACTCACCTCTGAGGACCCGAGTGCAGCTCCTGTCCTGTAGGTCCTCCAGGCTCCCGGGTCTGACCCCTGGCCAAGCTGTTTCCATCCTCCAAGGCAGGAGTGCTGTGATTTGTGACTCCTGGCAGCTGTACTTAACATGGCACTTTAAAAAAAATGCCAGAAAACCAAAGAGATTAGCTGGTAAGAGGCAAAGATAGAGTGGCTGAGCCATACACAGATTTAATAAATGGGTAATTTAAGCCTATAAACACACTTAATCCCATGCATTTATATTACAACAAGGGTTGTCTTATTTGACTGCCAATTCCCTCCTCCTGTGGAATTAATAGCTTTCTAAAACTTTAATTTTTGTTTTGTTTTGTTTTTTTAACTTTTAAAGTTGATCCAATCGTTTGTTACTTTGGTTAACCTTTTGAGGAAATGATCATTTGTTTAAATTCTCTTTTTTCAAAGTTTCTAGTTTGTTCAGTTCTGTTGAGCAATGCTTAATTACTTTCTTTTCTAAATCCCTTATGAGATCTATTTTCTATCTTTTTGCCTTCTTATTGATATATTTAGAGAAATGTACTTTCTTTTAAATAACATTTTGCACTCATGGATTTTGGTGGACAGACTCCAGTGCTCTCCTGGGGAGTTTTTAAATGCTGCAGGGTATTCGTGAAGGCTCTTCTGCTTACTGGGTAACTTATGCAAAGGGAGAAAGTACTAGAAGGTTCCTGGGACAGCCCTGAATAGTAAAGAGCTCAACAGCCAGCTCTCAAATGCAAGTTAAGTGCCTGGGAGCCCTGGCTGGGGCTGCCTCTAGGGCACCCCCTTGTGGGCTTAGCTGGGAAATCAAGTCAAGACTCCAGATAGCTCAGGGTCAGTTTTAAACAGCTAGAAGAGAGTCTGATTGGCTCACCTTGGGTCAGGTGTCTGCTTCCGGGTCCAATGGGAGGAACATAACAGACAGGGCCCCTGACATGTGGGGTCACGGAATAAAAAATTGTTGTAAACTGAGTGGCTACCTCTGTGTATACAGTGGAGTCACTGTCATGTCCTAGTAAGGCCTTTGGCCAGTTAACTTCTCTGCTTCAGTTGCTCCACTTGTAAAATGAGGATAATAATGAAATCCACTTCATAAGGTTTAATTTAATGAAAATTAAATATGTTAATATTTGTAAACATGCACAGAGAGAACAATGCCTGTCACATAACAGACACCATGCAAGTGTTTGCTATTATATTTCTAATTTTATCAATATATGTGCCATCTGCACATTCTTTTTATTTACTTGAAACTTCTCCATCTATGATTATCTGGAGTGTGAGAGAAACTCATACACATTTTGAAAAGGTAGATTCCCCAGTTCATCTAATTGTCTAAAACTCTGTTCAGTTCAGTTCAGTTGCTCAGTCGTGTCCGACTTTTGCGACCCCATGAATCGCAGCACGCCAGGCCTCCCTGTCCATCACCAACTCCCGGAGTTCACTCAGACTCGCGTCCATCGAGTCCGTGATGCCATCCAGCCATCTCATCCTCTGTCATCCCCTTTTCCTCCTGCCCCCAATCTCTCCCAGCACCAGTCTTTTCCAATGAGTCAACTCTTCGCATGAGGTGGCCAAAGTACTGGAGTTTCAGCTTTAGCATCATTCCTTCCAAAGAAATCCCAGGGCTGATCTCCTTCAGAATGGACTGGTTGGATGTTAATCCTACCTTATTGGTGATGCTGTTGCGCTCTGAATCTTTAGAACCAGTCTTACTGTATGTGATCTGCCATATTCTGAAGCGAAGTTCTAAGGAATCCTAATAGATTTTTACTGAGTGCTCCTTGGATCACTGTCGCCTTTTCATTTATACATTCTGCAGTCAGGAAGTCCATGGTACCTACCAAATCTGCTGTGTTTTCGTTACTGTGCCTCTCATCATTCTGACATGCCAACGTGGCTATTGCCTCTCGCTTTTGCTTAAGTCTGTGTTGTCAGAGCTCATTTTTTAAACTCCTGCCTTTGTTACATTGGCACAGGCATTCCTTTTAGTTGGCTTTTTTTTTCTTTAAATGGGTCTTTGGACATAATCCCAAATCCATCAAATCCTTGGACCTGGTGTTTAAATTCACTCGGGGACTCTTCCTTTTTAGAGGAATCGGTCCCTGTTATAACTGTCACGTGTGTGTTTATCTTCGTTAAGATGGTCTTTTCCACAACCGGATGTCAGCTGACCCCTGGTCCACTTCACCCTTGTTGCTGGCTCTGCGTTTGGCCGTGCACTGCCTGCCTAGATGCAGAACTCAGCTGTATCTCAGACACGTACGCTCCCCACCCCAGGCCAACCAACCCATGCGCACTTAAGTGCGCACATGCGCACAGGTGCCACGCCCCTTCCCCCGCCAATCAGGATCGCGAGCCTGCTGATTGGAGGACGCGGGACGGACCACGTGACCTTTCAGCACGCTCTCCCCTTACTCGGCCTCCCATCCTCTTCAGAGCCTCTGTCCAGCTGTCTCTTCCCTGGTGCTTCTGGTCTCACCTCCTACCTAGAGCACTTAACAAAGCATTNCCCCCGCCAATCAGGATCGCGAGCCTGCTGATTGGAGGACGCGGGACGGACCACGTGACCTTTCAGCACGCTCTCCCCTTACTCGGCCTCCCATCCTCTTCAGAGCCTCTGTCCAGCTGTCTCTTCCCTGGTGCTTCTGGTCTCACCTCCTACCTAGAGCACTTAACAAAGCATTTCTCCCAAAGTCCTCCTTTGAGTCTATTCTTCTTGGTCTCATCATATTTGTGTTACTGTCAGGTATCATAAAATAGGTGTTTCCTCATTTCTTCCGTGTGAGATCAAGATGAAGTTATCTAATTGACCTCGCAGTGGAAATTCTTCCTCCTCGAAGTGTGGCCGGTGGTTTAGGAACGTGAGCATCACCCGGGAACCTGTGGGAATCTCGGAGTCCCATCCTTGACTTACAGAAGCAGACTCTGTATCTGAATAAGCTTCTCATACACATAAAAGGCCGAGAAATTCCGGTCTGGTGAACTTTGCAATGCTTCCAATTTTGATACATTTGGCATCTGATAAATAGAACTTACCACCTTCTTTACGCCCTAAAAGCCCAGCCATCCAAGTCAGAAGCCGTGGGGACAACCCTGCCTGGCCCCCACTTCAAGTCCAGTCGATGACCTGCTGATTCTCTTTCCTTAATGTGACTCATATCTGTCTCATTTTCTCTCTTCTAGTCCCACTGCCTCTAGGCCCTCAGAGCTTTCCTTCTGGATTGCTACCTCATCTTTCTACTTGCCATCCTAGCCTATAGTTCTGTTCCTCTCAGTGAAGCCAGAGTCATTTTCCAAAACTGTCTATCTGATGCTATCACTCCTGGCCTTAAGAGCCTCCAACATTCCCCGCTGCCTTGAGAATCAGGTCCAAACTCTTCATGTGGAATACAAGAACCTTCTTACCCAAACGCTGCCCACCTGTGCAGGTGCCGCCTTCTTTGCCCTAAGTTGCAGCCACACCTGCTTCATGTTCTCTGTCCCCGAATGTGGGTTTTCTTCCCTCCGCCTGGAATTTCCCTCTTTGCTTGAATAAGTCCTCTCTACTTTAGAAATTTGGAAGTAGGCCTTCCCTCTGCTGAGGAGCGTTTTCTCTCTTAGTCTGGGGCAGGTGCCCTTTCCTGGTCTCCTGTAGCTTGAAAGGCACCCCCAGCACATGGTGCCCTTGTTTGCCTGTCCATCTGCCTTTGTAAGCCTGTGGGCAGTTTGAGGGCCAGGACCGCCCTGAACTGATCTCTCTGAATGCCAGCTTCTAGAATGGAGCCTGATCCATAGTAGGCACTCAGTAAACAGTTGTTGAATAAAGAAATGAATCAAACATTACTCTTGCTATTTATGGGTTTTAAAAACTAGTATGAAGTTCCGTTAGAGGGACGCTTAGTTTCACTGTCATCTTTCTATCATTGTTAAATCATTAATTTCATTACTTTAAAACCTTTTTAGTTCCTTTTTTATACCTTGTTGTTACATATTGTATTTTCCATTAAGACAATATAATTTGCACCAAGTTTTTCCTATTAGTCATAGGGAAAATTTTATCTTTGCTCTTGAGTCTACTTTTGAGATGCAAATTCAATTGTCCATTTTTAATGATCCTTGAAGTGAATGGTTTTTAATGGCAGCCTTTTCTGTTTTTGAGGATTTACAAATGCTGTTTTTCTCCTCTCAAAGCACAACAACTGATGGGATAACTGGCCCTGGATGGTGATGCTTGGTCCTAAATTTATCTGTAAATGTCTTCTCTGATTTTTTGGTTGTAAAACTAAGGTGTTCTTGTCTTTGGCCTCAAAGAAATAGAAAGAAATGGAATCTGGACGATTAACTGCATCTAGAACAACCAAGATGATGCTGGTCAGACCAACAATTGCTGACCAATCTCACGATGACTGTCTGGGAGGACTGGGCTGTTTTTCTGCACGTAACCCCCTCCCTGTCTATAAAAGCTCTTGCCCAATGATTGCCAGGGGTGGGAGTTGGCCTTTGGACAGGCGTCTGTCCTCCCTGCCAGAGGCCAGCATCCAAAAAAAAAGCACTTTCCATCCCGCCAACCTGGACCCTATTGGCTTTTGAGTGGTGAGCAGCTGGACCCCACTTTCAGTTGCATATCCACTGTGCAAATATCAGAGGCCACTGTGACCTTGCCAGGCTCAGTCCAGGCACCCTGTCTCATTTTTATCTTATCCTTGAGGCTTACAGACTTACCCAGCACGGGGTCTGTCTTCATTAGGGAAGACCCCTCAAGGGAAGAGCAGTCATTCTTTAGAGTGGTCACACTGGCTGGCACCTTCCTGGGACAAGAACTCTGGATGTGCAGCCTGCTCTGCTGGGTGTGCTCAGTAAATGTAAGGAAAGGGATCGAGCCTCCCCCTTGACTGTAGACAACTGAAAAGAGCTTCAGCTGTTGGCAAGCTGCCTGAAGACAATCAGAGATTATCTCTTGATTCGTAACAGCTGTGTCGGAGAAGGACCTGGCAACCCACTCCAGTGCTTTTGCCTGGAGAATTCCATGGACAGAGGAGCCTGGCGGGCTACAGTCCATGGGGTAGTAGAGAGTTGGACACGACTGAAGCGACTTAGCGTGCATGCAATGCATTGGAGAAGGAACTGGCAACCCACTCCAGTATTCTTGCCTGGAGAATCCCAGGGACAGAGCAGCCTGGTGGGCTGCCGTCTATGGGGTCATACAGAGTTGGACACGACTGAAGTGTCTTAGCGGCAGCAGCAACAGCTGTGTGATGAACCTTTGAAACTAACAACTNCCACTCCAGTATTCTTGCCTGGAGAATCCCAGGGACAGAGCAGCCTGGTGGGCTGCCGTCTATGGGGTCATACAGAGTTGGACACGACTGAAGTGTCTTAGCGGCAGCAGCAACAGCTGTGTGATGAACCTTTGAAACTAACAACTCATCATTAAATTGGAGGAAGCGGAGGAAGGTGACTCCGTTTCAAGGCAGAAAACCAATATGAGCTTGTTTTCTTTGCTTCGAAAGGTTGTTTTGGTCAGTAAGGATCCCTGGAAAGAGAGAATCTTCCTGCAAAGCTACTTGTCTGGACATCTTCCTGCAAAGCTACTTGTCTGGACATCCGCTGTCTCCGTGGCTTGGGGGCAGCCGGAAAGAGGCCTTGGTCGTGGGTTCAGTCCCCGTGTGGACCCTTAACATTGCTCTTAACACAGTTATTAATACTAACTGTACTTTGATTTCAGCCCTCTTAAAAATGCATGTCACTGACTCTGAATGGGTCTGGGTGAGATGGCGTGGGTACATCCGTCAGCACGATTGGGAAACCAATTTAAAAGAATATGGTTCAATAATCTTGGGTTTTCTATGCTTTCTAGGTGGAGGACAGAATTAGAGGACTGTTGAGGAGCCAAGGTGGGAGAATTAAATAAGGACACATAGTGCATATTGTAGTTTAAATGGGAGTCTTTCTGTGTTTGTCTTTTCAGGAGGACAGTAAGTAGTCACGTAAAAAAAAATGTTCGAGGTATACCTACCAGTAGTAGGGGCTTCCCCGGTGGCTCAGCTGGTAAAGCATCTGCCTGCAATGTGGGAGACCTGGGTTTGATCCCTGGTTTGGGACAATCCCCTGAAGCTGAGCACGACAACCCACTCCAGTATTCTTGCCTAGAGAACCTCCAAGGACATAGGAACCTGGCGAGCTATAGTCCATGGGGTTGGAAAGAGTCAGAACACAACTGAAGTAACGTAGCATGTATGCATGCATGCACGTGTTGAATCTATTCATCAATTTGGGGAAAATGGACATCTTTACAATATTGAGTCTTCCAACCAAGAGTACAATATATCTCTACATTTATCCAGGTCTTCTTTGGATTATTTAATCAACATGTGGTTTTGAGCATACAGATCCCGCCCTATTTTGTGCTACAAAAGACTCTGAAAAGATAAGCTACCAAATGGGAAAAAAAATTAGCAAATTGCATATCTGACAAAGACCTTATATCTGTAATGTACAATGAATTTTCAGAACTTGACAGTAAAAAAAAAAAAAAAAACCACAGACTAGCAATCTAATTGTGAAATGGGCAAAAGATACAAATAAATATTTCATCAAATAGGAATTAGGGATGGCAACTAAGCCCGTGGAAAGATGTTCACAATCATTAACCAAATCATATTTTAATATTCACAAACTTGATTATACACAAAAATTAATATACTGAGTGTTCATATTGCCTGTTAAGTGTGGAAGAATTAAATGTATTCATATTATGACGACTAACAATAAAAGACATACTTAAGAAATTCAGTACTGTCAAAATTATGTTTTTATCATATACAAAAGCTATTGTTTTGTCCATAGGCATATGCCAAATGTATAACAATGTAAAAAGTATTCACCATATTGTGTATATATATTCCTTTTCAGAAATGTGTTAAGAACACAGAGCTAGCTTCACCTGTATTTTAGGGTGATAGATTTTAGTTTTCACATTTTAAAATATTTATCTTCAATGAGTCCCTTAATTCTGTTGTTATTCATTTGATCATAAAATGCTTGTGGTTTCTTCAAATTCTTCTAGCTCGTTTGCTTCACCATATTGTGTACTAGGCTCTAATTCTGAAGGGAATGCCTAGAAGCTGGGTTCTAAATATTGCTGTAAAAAACAATCCTAGATATTAAATAGCAATTAATTCTCTACCATATATGTATTGAAGATCAAATAACTGGTTGGCATTTATCCGGCTGAAAGTACAGGAAGTTTTAAGTCCTCCATTATAGAAAATTTTCAGAATAATAGCTCAAGACTTAAGCCTTACCAAGTTTATGTTGTTAATTGAATTATTTGTCTCAACAATGAAGGAGGGTCAAAAACGATAATAGAAACACACCAGTAATTAAGCCAGGAGAGAATCTTTCCACTTGAGAATCATTTGCTATCTTTTCTGCCCCAAGGGCTCTAATTCACGATAATCTGCATTTCTTGCCCATTTATGCTTTGAAAATTGACCACAGAAGGATACAAATGTAACCCTGGCCTGTGACAGGAGATGGCAGCCACATTATCCACCTGACCGAAGAGAAGGCCTCAGTGTTGCAGTGTCTCTAATATAATCGGTATATTCTTCAGAATCGGCTTCCATACAGGCCAGCATTTTTTTTCTCCAAAAGGATGAAACACAAAAAGTCATTGTTCGCTAACTCTTTAAAGCAGTGACGCTCCTCTGCTGCCCCCTCAAGGTTCTCACATTTTTTTTCTCCAGGGAGACAAATCTTAAATAACCCCCAATCCTATCCCAGATAGAATATAAAAACCATAGATTCGTTGCTCACCGTGCAAACTGTTGACAGCGTCAGTTATTTAAGAACAGTCATCTTGGGGCTTCCCTGAAGGGTGAAGAGTCTGCCTGCCAGTGCAGGGGACACGGGCTCGATCCCTGCTCCGGGAAAATCCCACACGCCTCGGAGCAGCTAAGCCCGTGCTCCACAACTACTGAACCTGAGCTCGAGAGCCCACGAGTCACAACTCCTGAAGCCCACATGCCTAGAGCACGTGCTCCAGGATGAGAGAAGCCCCCGCAACGAGAAGCCCGCACCGCAACTAGAGAAAGGCCTGCACCGCAACGAAGACCCAGCTCAGCCAAAAGCAGACAAAAACGAACAGACAAAACCAGTCATCTTACCTTCCAGACATTTATTTCATGGGGTGACTGTTTACTTTCCGTTGAGCAAAATTCTAGGATGATGTATCTTTCAAATGTATTTTGTGTACTTTTTAAGGTAAGAGAGAAAAAACAAAGAACCGAGAGAGTTTCTTTTTTTGGGGAGGGGGGGGTCAAACCACGCAGCTTGCAACATCACAGTTCCCCAACCAGGGTCTGAATCTACGCCCTCTGCAGTGAAAACACAGAGTCTTAACCACTGGACCACCAAGGAGTACCCAGCAAAACCTTTTTTTCAAATGTTTTTAGACTCTAAGATATCCACAGGGACTGCCCTGGAGGCTCGGTGGTAAAGAACCTGCCTGCCAAGGCAGTAGACACAGATTGGATCCTGGTCCTGGAGGATCCCACACGCCCTTAAGCCCATGCGCCCTGCTCGCTGAAACTGGAGAAAAGCTTGCCCCAGTAGTGAAGATCCAGCATACCCAAAAGACAGATAAATAAGTAAATAAAATTTAAAAGTACCCACAGTATTCATTTGTCAGGATAAATTCAATTTTGATTATTTTATTGTCCATCATCAACCTATCAACTCAATTTTTGCTCGCCAATAAAAGAATTTACTAGACATTGTAAAAGGTCAAATTTCAAAAGGTGTTTTAAGTTATTTGCAGTCTGCTGTGAACAGGTCCCCTTCAGGTTCCACAGGCATAATGTGTCTGTGGGAGGGATGGGGGGTCGTCCAACCTTCACCAGAACATCTGCACGCCTGACCTCACTGAGTTCTCAGACCCAGCAGAGCAGGTATTTCCCTGTTTCACAATGAGCAAATTGAGGTAGAGAGGTTATGATGCCAAATGCATTTTCCAAACCACACAACTAATAAAGAGGATACCTGCAATTCAAATGGGGCTTCCCTGATAGCTCAGTTGGTAAAGAATCCACCTGCAATGCAGGAGACCCTGGTTCGATTCCTGGGTCGGGAAAATCTACTGGAGAAGGGATAGGCTATCCCCTCCAGTATTCTTGGGCTTCCCTTGTGGCTCAGCTAGTAAAGAATCTGCTTGCAATAAGAGAGACCTGGGTTTGATCCCTGGGTTGGGAAGATCCCCTGGAGAAGGGAAAGACTACCCACTCCAGCATTCTGGCCTGGAGAATTCCATGGACTGTATAGTCCACGGGGTCTCAAAGAGTCAGACACGACTGAGAGCCTTTCAAGTCCAGCCTGGTCTGACTGTGAAGTCCATGCTTAAAGGTTGGAAAAAGGAAACCCTCGCACAGTGTTGGTGGGGATGTCAATCCGTGCAGCCACTGTGCAGAACAGCACAGAGGGTCTTCAATATATTAACAACAGAATTACCATATGATCCAGCAATCCCTCTTCTGGATTTACATCCAACGAAAATGAAACCACTAATTTGAAAAGATAGGTGCACCCAGTGTTCACAGTAGCATTATTTACAAGAGACAAGACATGGAACCAACCCAAGTGTACATCAACAGACGAATGAATAAAGATGTGGCACACATAGAAACCGAAATGTTGCACAGCCGTAAAAAAGAGAATGAAATTCTGCCATTTGCAGCAATGTGGATGGAGCTGGAGAGTATTATGCTTAGTGAACTAAGTCAGACAGAGAAAGGCAAATACTGTATGTGGCTGTTTAGAGGGTGGCTAAACAGACTTGGGAGGATTCTTGCTAAGATTGGATAATGCAGAGACAAACATGGCAGTCTGAAAAGTCAAACCCTAGGTGAAGGAACTACCTTACCTGCTTCCTGAGAAATCTGTACGCAGGTCAAGAAGCAACAGTTAGAACTAGACATGGAACAACAGACTTGTTCCACACTGGGAAAGGAGTACGTCAAGGCTATATATTGTCATGTTTATTTAACTTATATGCAGAGTACATCATGCGAAATGCTGGGCTGGATGAAGCCCAAGCTGAAAATCAAGACTGTCGGGAGAAATATCAATAACCTCAGATATGCAGATGACACCACCCTTATGGCAGAAAATGAAGAGGAACTAAGCCTCTTGATGAAAGTGAAAGAGGAGAGTGAAAAAGTTAGCTTAAAATTCAACAGTCAAAAAACTAAGATCATGGGATTTGGTACCATCACTTCATGGCAAATAAATAGGAAAACAATGGAAGAAGTGAGAGACTTTATTTTCTTGGGCTCCAAAATCACTGCAGATGGTGACTGCAGCCACGAAGTTAGATGCTTGCTCCTTGGAAGAAAAGCTATGACCAACCTAGACAGGATATTAAAAAGCAGAGACAGTACTTTGTCAACAAAGGTGTTTATAGTCAAAGCTATGGTTTCTCCAGTAGTCATGCATGGATGGGAGAGTTGGACCATAAAGAAAGCTGAGCATCAAAGAATTGATGCTTTTGAACTGTGGTGTTGGAAAAGACTCTTGAGAGTCCCTTGGACTGCAAGGAGATCCAACCAGTCCATCCTAAAGGAAATCAGTCCTGAATATTCATTGGAAGGATTGATGCTGAAGCTCGAATACTTTGGCCACCTGATTGGAAGGACTGACTCATTAGAAAAGACCCTGATGCTGGGAAAGATTGAAGGCGGGAGGAGAAAGGGACGACAGAGGATGAGATGGTTGGATAGCATCACCGACTCAACAGACATGAATTTGAGCAAGCTCCAGGAGATGGTGAAGGATAGGGAAGCCTGGTAGGTCCATGGGGTCCATGGGGTCCAAAGAGGCAGACACGACTGAGCAGCTAACACCAGCAAGGTGAGGGAAACAGCTGAGAGGAATCTGATTGGAACTTGGGTTAAGGAAAGTCTTTGTCACTCTCAGGGGAGTCAGAGAGAAAATGGCACAGTATTTTAAAATATGGATAAAAGATACCTGGGAGTTTTTGTTTTTGAAAATTATTTCAAAATGAAAAGTAACCTGCCCCCCCAACCCCAACAAACCTATGCAGTTTTGTTTCCTCTGATTCATACCTCCAAGTGTCTCACTGGCTGAGCCATATTGTTCTTGCTGGCTTTTGCTCATCTAACGTGACAGAATAATTACCACATTATATTTCTTCTAATCAAGTAGAACAAAGCTTCTTGGACCTATACAATTGTGTTGCAAACCTCATCCAAGAAAAAGTGTTTCCTGAACTTCACTCATGAATACTGTCCATGTACTTGCCATACCGCAAAGCAATTGTGCCTCTGTTTACATTATAATTTTAAAAGTCCACTCAGTGACTTTTTTTTTTTTAATTTTTTTTTCATTTTTATTTTTAGTTTATTTTACTTTACAGTACTGTATTGGTTTTGGCATACATTGACATGAATCCACCACAGGTGTACATGAACTCCCAAACATAAACCCCCCTCCCACCTCCCACCCCCACTCAGTGACTTTTTAAAGGAAAAATTTAAATTACTACTATGAATGAAACACAGACTGATATCATTTGCTATTAAAATAGCATGCAACCACAAAATACACACATCAAAAACAGAAGTGTTATTAAATTAAAAAAAGATGAAATAAATGATGAGACAATTAATTTAGGAAAATGCATTCTTGAAAATATGCTCCCTAAAGAGAGTGGAACTTTTTATGCTGATTTAGTATAAAAGGATTTTGGCCAGATATCACTTAGTTTAAGATAAAATGAGTTTCTAAACCAATATAATGAGCTAGTTTTAAAATTTTGATGGTAACCAGCACTGCACATACTACTTTATATATCCTCATTTATTGGAAAGGACAAGAGACATTTAACCTCCATCTTTAACAAAGTTCAATATTGAGAATTAATTTCTAACCAAAATGACAGTACTTTTATTCCAAAAAAGCATTTGAATGTTTATTACCCTGGAAGGATACATTGAAATAGACAATCTTTCCTTCTGAGAATGTTTTAAAAACTAATTTTTGGATAATTTAGTTAAGTGGGAACTTTATTATACACTTATTGCAAGGGCACAGACCTTGAGTTGGCCAATTTAAAAAATTTCTTTCACAGCAGAGGTATTTAGAGGCCAAAAGAAAAAAAGAAAAAAATAGGGTAGATAATCACTGTTGACTTAATTGGGGGGGGGGCAGGGAAGAGGATAACCAAATGTTTTAGGATAGTCAAATTTTTGTGTGTGTGTGTGTGTGTGTGTGTAATAAAGTTTTATTAAAGTATAAAGGAGATAGAGAAAGCTTCTGACATAGGCATCAGAAGGGGGCAGAAAGAGTACCCGCTTATTAGAGTTAGCAATGAAGTTATATACTCTCCAATGAATCAAAAAATGTGTTTTAGGATAACCAAATGTTTTAAAGAACTCAGGCTAGGTTACCTAGGAGGGCGGGCAGTTTCTCAGAGTAGTTCTTAACCTGAGATTCATATCCACAGAAAGACATGTCTGCATTTTCATCAAGGATGCTAATTTCCTTCCACAAGGTGGTTATGAATTGCATCAAGCAAAAATGTTCTGGAGGGACCAAGTTCTCCCTGAGCAGAGCTAGGTGGAGGTGGCTGAGAAAGTGTGGGAAGAGACTTTTCACCGAATAATGTTTTATAAACCTTAAATTTTGAACCAGGTGCAGGTGGCCCTTTTTGTAAAATTTAAGCGATTAAAAATGGAAATTAAGACTTTTGAGAACTTGGGCCCCTTTCTCAAAATACTCACATATTTTTGTAACGTATGAGAACTAAAGGCAGAGAGCATCCCTTACTTATCCACTTGCTCCTACCACCTGAACTGAGAAAGTATGTCAGTGCTTTTTTCACATTTCCAGCAAAGTGTTCAGAAGCAGGAAGCTCAGATTGCTAAGACTCTCAACTTCTGTTGGTATCTGGAATGTCTGCCTGATTGGGGACTGGCCCCCCAGGCCTGGATGCAGCTGTCAAGTAGCAGCCACTGCTGGAGTTCCCCAGGCATGCTGCACTGTGGTTACAGGATTCCATCCAATCCTCACCACCACCTTCCACCACACGCCAATCAGAGGAAGCCTTTGGAGCACCCAGAAGAAACCATTTGGAAATAACGTCATCTATGGGCTTCCCTGGTGGCTCAGAGGTGAAGAATTTGCCTGCCGAGCAGCAGACGCAGGTTTGATCCCTGGGTTGGGAAGATCCTCTGGAGGAGGGCATGGCCACCCACTCCGGTATTCTTGCCTGGGAAATCGTATGGACAGAGGAGCCTGGCAGGCTACAGTCCATGGGGTTGCCAGAGGTTGACAAGACTTAGCAGCTAAATAACATCCAGATAGCTCAAAAGTCAGGATGTGATGTTTGCAATGAACCATCCAGGTAAGAAGCAAATGCTTTCCATATGAAAGTGTTACTGAGCGCTTTCAGTCTCATGGGGAGAGCACTTGCTTCTTACCTCCACGTGGTTTATTGCAAACATTCCATCTTGACCTTTGAGCTATCCGGATGCAAATGCTCTCTGTATACCGTGTAATAAAGCAGGTGCGGGCAGAGGGAAAGACCTTACCTTCAGGTAGAAACAAGTGGTTTTCAGGCAGGAAGCCTGTGGGTCTAGGGTTCCCTCATCAGGTGGGAAGAGTTGGGACTGAAAGGGATGGTGACCAGTCAGATGTGGGGCTGGGCTCGGGCGGGCCTGGCTGGCCAAGCCATTTTGCAGGCCTTTGGGAGTGACTTCCAGGAACTGGCTGCTGTGTTGGAGGTGAGCAGGCTGTGTGGGTAAAGCAAGTTGCCAAAGGGTGAATGGCAGGCCTGAGGGCCAGGGAGGTGCTCCTCACTCTGCTTCTGCTGACCGGGCCCTTGAAGTTTCTAACTTTGGGAGGAGCAATCCCTTTTGTGACACTATAAAGTGAGTCGGTGTCCTCAAGCGCAACCTCCATTCCGCTTATGCACCTTCACTAACTGCTCTTTTTAAGACATGGTTATTTCAACGCATTATAATGTCTCGGAACTGGTGATGCTATTCCTATCTTTGTCTTAAGACAGCAGCCATAAGAGCTTATCTGCCTTACGGCTTATTGATCATTCATAGTAGTGGTAACCACTCCCCATGAGACCCAGTTCACAAACATAACATTGATGGGCTGTATTTTTCCCAAAGTAGAACTATCTTTCCTGGCCTTTTAATAATGAACTTTCAATGTGTGTTTTTTAGTAAGAAGATGCAATAGGGTCATAACCCTATAAACATTCTCTATTTCCTGATCAAAGGGGGAATCTACTTCAATGGCTGTTTATAATTTTCCTCCAAGGGGAGAGCAAAGTGAAAGTACTGCAAGTGTTAGCTGCCGAGTTCTGTCCGACTGTCTGTCAGCCCATGGCCTCTAGCCCGTCAGGCTCCTCCGTCCATGGAATCCTCCAGGCAAGAATCCTGGAATGGGTTTGCCATTTCCTTCTCCAGGGGATCTTCCCAAACCAGGGATTGAACCCGGGCCCCCCACACTGCGAGCAGATTCTTCACAGCCACCAGGGAAGCCCCCAAGGGGAGAGGGGTTAGAGAATCCAGGAGAGTGTGAAAGAGTGGAAAGCAGCAGCCACTGACAGCTACGCCAGAAACTAAGACTGGTTGCCCCACTGAGAGGTACCCCACGTGGGGCATTGGCGACACAGCCTGTGGTGGTAGCAGGCCTGGAGAGACTGCTTCCGCTCAGGGAAGGCTTTTCAGTGACCAGCAGAGGCCAGACTTTCAGTGTCTGGTGCAGTTTGCTGGAGTGCCCAGATGGACAGCTTCCAAGTGAGCACTGAGGCACAGAAAGGCAGAGCTTCCCAAGGGTCCGGACTGGCGACAGTGGGGTCAGGCTGCCCACCTCTGGATGGCCACCGTGGAGACCTCCTCCTGCAGGGGCGGCAGTCACCTAAGGCCAAGAGTCACTGGTCTGGTGGACAGAACCACCCCAGGCTTGAAGTTGTGTTCCCTAATCAAGGACAAGCTCTTTGTTTTGAGGTCGTGGTGCAGATGGGGTAAAGGGTGGCTTTAGGGGCTGTGCCACACGCACACACCTTCAAACAACAGCCACTTGGTGCTGAGCAAGTAAACCCCACCTGTCGGCCAGACACACTCCTGGTACCACTCTGCTGACTCTGCAGATGTTGATCCTTTTCACAACTGCTTCTCAATGCTGAGGCTCTTCAAGGAATTTGCAAAAAAATACTTGATTTTGAAAAAATGAAAATGTAAATAATGATAGATAATACCAAGCCTGACTTCTAAACTCAATTCAATTCTCTATAAGGTGGCTACTATTTTATTCCCATTTTAAAGAGAAGGCAACTAACACACTGAAGTTATTAGCCTGTCTGAAGTCTCAGCACATGTACCGGGTACCCTGAGATTCTGGAACCCAAACAAAGGTTTTAATCAGCTATGAGGCGCGATGCCCCATCTTGTTCCTGTAGTCTACTGGCACACCCGGTAAGTATTGTCTAAACATTTCAAAACAATATTCTGCTACTCTAACTGGAATTTTTTTTTTTGGTAAATAATTTTTGTGGTGTTTTACACAAAAACTAAGATCACACTGCTTTGGGATTTCTTAGAAATGAGTAACTGAGCTACAGTTTATCTTCAAAGAGTTTGTATTCATCCACTCAAACATACAACATACACAGAAAAAACATGACCAAATATTGTCCAGCAACTGACTGTCAGGATTACAGATTGTGTGAGGGTAAAACAGGGCAGGGAAGGTGGAGTCAGTCAGTCCAGGATGGTTCTAACACCCTACCTGGTCAGAAGTTCATGTGTTGGAAATAAAAATCCAACCCCACTCCTTGCAGCTAATTAACTTCCTTCTAAAGCTTCATACCTTCAGGGCTGAGGAAATGAAAGATTTTGGCTATGACTCCTCTGAGGCAGGGGGTTAGGAGGAACAAAGTGATTTCTATGAAACAAGCCGAGAGCCAGATGGTTTGATGCAATACTTGTAGGCAGAATGAAGCTGCACTAATTACTAAGTGAACCGTTTAGCTTAGCTCTTTAGCCCTCCAGATAGGCCATCATTCAACATGAGATCACGAGGATACAACGCTTAAGGCACTGCAAGTATGCACTGCCCCTTATTTATCAGGAGACCAGGTGCATCATGGATGTTTATTTGCTTATGTATTTACTGATGGTTTTGTTAGTCAAATGACAACTACAGAGTTACGATAAAGTTGACTCTCATTACGGAAACATCATATGAGCTTTAAGACAATTTTGCTTTTCTTCAGATTTACAGCATTAAGAAAATATTCCAAATGAGTTATGCTAAAAATTTCTGATGCTTATGAACGTAGCTTAACCCTCTGTGTTACAAAAGATCCAGAAAATGTAAGGGCCACACACATTTTTTTCCTCTAGAAATAGCTCAGATTTGTAAATATATCATTATTGGCTGTCATGCAAGGCCACTAAACCTGATACAAAAAAAAACAAACATGAATTTTCATCTTGTAGAGACCAAATCTTGTAGAGGTGTTAAAAGGTTTCCTCAGGTAATTTCAAAGAATTGTGTGTCACAATTAGTTACAAGCCCTGGATTTCAGGATCATGTCATACTGTCTTTAAAACCAAACTTCTCTGATTAATTTGGTTCAACTCCGATTATTTATTCTATTTCTATGCAGAAGGATGCAGTCAACCTGCAAATGATTATCTGTACCCACCTACTTCTTTCAGGGACCTTAGACCCCTGTGACGGGTATGTCTTCTGACTTTTGCCAAAAACGTGTAAATAAGTGCTCAGTACAGCCCTCCAGACACTAGACTCTCCAAAAAAAATGTATCCACCTTCCGACCATATTCCATCTCAACTTAGGTGAGCAAACACCACATTTTAAACATGCTTTAAGTATAGTAATAAGTAAAAAAAAAAAAAAAAAAGGAAAGCAAATCCAAATTGCTCCAGTTGATTGCCATCACTACATGAATGAGCTTTCCAAACAACATTCTGTCTAAGGAAGGACTGAGGGGTTGTCCTACCACATTTTACTCCAACAGGAAGATAGGCTGTTAGGCAGCTTCAAATATCCCCTCCCACCATAATAAGAGAGTCAAACAGGTACCACTGAAGCAATGGCCTTTTTGAGAAGTCATTCAACACGGTGTTTGTCCTGCCAGATACCAAAGCTTCTGGGCTGGAAACAAAATACACGTGAAGGGTATTTGTTCCCAACCAATCCATCTTTACATAATTTATTCTACTTTCTACTTCATTTCAGATTTACCTTTTTAATAAAGTAATGCAAATCATTTAAAGAAAAAAACCTTTAATTTTAAATTCTGATCTAGGCATAAAATTCATTTTTGTATCACGGTTAAATTCAGTACAAACTATAAAATTGTTAACACTGGAGTTTCAACAGAAATCTAGTAAGACCTCTTAGAAAAATTCCTTAAAGAAACAACAGCAAGTCATTTACCGCTATGAGGTTAATACATAAAGAAAAAAACATTCACACATTTTACTGAATTTATCAGTAAATATAGCCATAATACTTATCATAAAATTAAAAGTTTAAAATTTGTGTGTGGCTCCATAGCAATTACAATTTGCAATAAAAATACTAAGCCAAATTCTTTTTAACAAGAACAATGCTAGCTTTAAACGACTGAAGTTTGCACATCAATTGTGAATGGTGTAGGTGTATCATAACTTAGCTTAAATTAAAGTGGAAGATGGTAAAAGCTAGATGCTTCTAACTTTGAATTGCAAGAGGAAAATATCAGGGGGAAACAAAATTCAGAGCCATTGTTAGCAGTTTAAAAAATATTACTCTTATATTAAAATCATTAAATGAATCAAAGCCAGACAGTACTGAATTTTTACACAAACTCCTTTCGTATTTCAACGCTGTTTATTGAGGAGTGAACGAGACCACTGCCAGACATGCCAACGACACTTCACATTCAAGGGCTGGAAGCCGAAAAGCTCTCCAAACGGAGTCACTGCACAAGCCTTTCAGGGAAAAGGACCGGAAGTGACGTAAAGTGACATTTTCATGCTTGTTGTTTTTGTCTTCAGCTTTTCTTCAATGTTTGGATCTACGAGCTTGCTGGGTAGAAGGCTTCTTTCTACCCCACAAAAGGACTCACACTCCAATGAACAGAGTGAACACTAGGTGTATAGCAACTTGTTTTAACACACATCTATGCTGAGGAATGGATCTTAATTAAAGCTGTTTTGTCTTAAGTTTCCTTACATCTAGTGAGGAAAATTAATTTTATTTCCCTTTCGCCTTCGCATGGGTGGGTTACACCAATAGAAAAATACTCTTCAGTGTTACTGCAGGGCTCACGGGACTTCCTCAGTAGGCGGGTGGGGGGATGTCCACTTACACACCATCCTGAAACCCAGGGCTTCTCGTTCTGCTGCTGTGGCTTTGCAGAAGAATGGCCTACACACAACTCTACCGTTCTCTTTTGCTCAAAAACAAAACAAAGAAACCTAAACAAAAGGGTAAACGTTTATTTGGAGTTAGTTTTCTGGTGGTGGTAGTAAGGCCCTTCAGGCAGAGTTCAGGAGCTCCTGTATGGCTGCCTGCTGCTCGGGACTGAGCTGCGCTATGCATTCAGTCCACAGTCCTCCAGAAGTCTAGGAAAGAACAATGTTACATATTGAGATTTGGCAAAACGATCACTGGGCAGTACTCTCACAACCATCATTAGGCAGACTGTGATGCCAAAATACTTTCTTTCCAATAGATTAGCTTGATGAACATCACTGTAGAAGCAAGACATCCTTTCATTTCTATGAAGTTCGTTTCACTCACAGTAAGCTTTCTCATTTTTACATTGATAAAGCTACACTTCTGATGCCCTGTTCAAGTTATCTATACACATCCACTTAGGGAAGAAAACGATTATAAATCGTTGGTAGCTGACAGTTACTATGATTAACATCTCGCCTTTCTGTTTTCACATATATATAAAAAACTAACATAATGAATACGTGCTAATCTCAGATTGAAGACAAAGGTTTCAGTTTTAATAGATAATGAGAATATATCGGTAGATTATATTAAGTATAATCTATTTGAGGCTTGATGACAAGATAATATAAAAGTGAAATTTCCTTAGCTTGTTGAATTTCTATTCTCTTCCTCTAATAGAAAAAATACAGAAAAACAAAACTAAACAAAAGAACCCCTAAACCATTTTAGTTCTTCTTTCTCAAATTAACTAAATCAGCTTACCTGTACTTGGCGAACTACATTGGCCAGACGTTTGGCACAAGGATCGTCATGTTTAATTGCCTCATGCATTTCTCCTTCTGCGATTATACTGAATATTTTGGGCAGATTGGTATTGTTTGGGCCAAGAACAATTGGGTGATTACTGAAATAGAGAAGAAAACAATTATAAATGAAAACTGTAATAGAAAATCACGCAAGCACTCATATATTCTCCCATACCCTTCCCCCAATACCAAATTCTGTTATTAGGTCCTTCCTTATACAATGATTATGCACTAAAATCAACTGCCTTTTAAATCCAGAAAGAGAAAACCTGACTAGCTTTGCAGTTTCTTCCCATGTAAACCATACATAGAAGAACAGTTCCTTAACATAAATTTTACTTAGATACTGCAGAATGGTTTCTAAAATAAATTTGAAGTTCAAAAAGACGTACGGGCATTTCAAAAGTAAACTGGGAAATAAGTTCCAGTCGAGTTTAATGGAAAGAAAGCTAACAGTGAATCTGAGTAGTTTCATCTTTTTCATCAGGAAAATTCCAGAGCAGTCATTTCCAAGGGAGAAGATTAAGTAGCATGATGGAGAATGGGTCACTTCAGAGGCAAGAGCAGGTTAACGCGTCTCCACGATGGCTCTGAAGCATTCCTTAATGATGTCCTCAGTGAAAGACTTCCAGTGTTTGTATGACCAATGAGAACTTAGGTGTGAAGGAATACACCCATTGGCTCATTTCTACAAACTCCATGAAACAAGTGGTTGTAGCCCCTGGATTTATTTATGAACTAAAAGCAGTAGTTAATAGTGACAGAGCCCAGACTACCAATGGACACAACTTGGATGTGACAGCTTTTGTAACCTCCTAGTTGTTCTGATTCTTAGCAATACTCATAAACACAAAATAACACTAATAATGCCAGCGGTCAAGGGCGAGACCCTGAGTGCCCATCTCGTATATTTCCCTTAGACCACTGGTTTTTTAATTCAAAGAAAAACACTAGTATATCAGAGGGTCAAATAACAGTACTAACCCATGTTCTTTTGTCTCATTTCTATTAATAAATGATATGCCAATGATGCCTCAGTAAAGCTAATAACTGAATGGATAAAAGAATGAATGAATGGGGTGGAAGACAGAACAGAATCTTCTTTGACCATCTTATTCTATAATGCCTCATCTGTTGAACTAAATCCCACAAATAACTCAAAATTAGATGTGATTATAAGGCACTCATAACTGTGATAAGGTTTCTTAACCTGATCTATAAACATAGCTTTATTAGGACCTCAATGCCTGAAAGGCATGCACAGGAAGCACCAAGCTGCGTGAAGGGGAAGGAAATAAGGTCGCCCTGTCCCGCTGCCTACCTCTCTATCAGGTCGCAAAGATAACTGAAAGTCTGAACAGCTTCTTCTTTATCCTCATGCAGCGGAAGCCAAGACAGCCAGTGTGGGAGGACTTCTTCAACGCTCACGCAGTCAGGCTTGAACTTCATCATTTTCCCCACCGCTGAGACGCAGTTCTCAGTAGCATTGATGTTTTCTTTGGTCTTAGCATCAGCAGACTGAATGACTCTTACCAGCAGTGGAAGTGCTTCTAAAACAAGCATTTGGGAAGGAGTCAGTCCAAGGCTCATTTCCATGCAAATGATCAAAAATGTCTTATTTTCGGTCCAGCTACAAATCACAGTGAGAAACTGTTCAAGTGTAAGGAGCACTTTGTTTTCATGACTTCAGAACCATGACAAGGGGAGAGGGAGATTGCTCGGTGTGCTCAGGACCAGCCACACTACATTAATTTATAGGCCTTAAGAGGTCAGCAGCCTCCAGACTTGCACTCCTGATCACCTCAGCCTACTACAGCTTTTAAAAGCCTCCAAGCTCTACTCCTATGTCGAACTCAGAGAGACCCAGACATGCCTTAAAAGCACGCCCTCCAAGCCCCAGATGAACTGCACCCTGGGACCGGGGCGAGGAGGCGCTGGTCCCACTCAGACTTCATTCCCATCTCTATGCGAATGAGGATGGTAAATGTCTAAGTGCTGCAATAAGGTGTTTGCAAAAGGAAATGAGAAGGAAGCAGTGTATACTGTTTTCAGGGTCGGGGCAGAGAGCAAGGTAGGGCTAACAGGGATGTCTAGGGTGAAATGCGTGTAACCAGATAAACAGAAGTACCTGTGCAGAAAGGACGGTAGTTATCGCCACCATACTGTGCCATGACTCCCAGGCCATATGCAGCTGCTTGCCTGACTTCCGGGCTGCTGTCACATACATATTGGAGCATTGGCCTTAAGAAATATTCTGCATATTTAAATGAGGCTGGACTACAGTGTTCTATGACATCATCAAAGATGCACAGTCCCCATTGTCTGTCTGGCCACGGTCTATGTGGACACTACAAAAGAGACATTCTTTTAAGCTTTGGATACTGGAGTGAAGACTGTAAAGAAACAAACATTCACTATTGGCTGTCATCTCACAGGGATATTCCTGATACAGGTAATGAAAAATAAACATTGCAACAATCAGTTCTTGTGAATAACCACCCTCAAACTACTCTCTAGATTTTCCACCACCTGAAACTACCAAGTGTGAGGAAGAATGACAGCAGCATCTACGCACAAACATTTACTTTACAAAAAAGACAACGGCAACGCTATATGTAAAAAGCACAGCAACAGCAAAAGCTGCAACCTTCACAGCTGATTCAACAGGATGTCACGGGCGTAAATCATTTTTAAAAACATACGGTACTACTAAGTATCACAAAACACAAAATTAAAAGCCAAAACGGGATAAATATCCAATGACTGCTTTTAATTTATAATACATTTTTAAAAATTGAATATGTAATGCTATCATCTAGAACCTATGATTGCTGGTGGTACATAATAAAGATCAAAACTGAATTTTCTAGGGTCTACTTTAAAACAAAAACCTGTAACCATTTTGTTTCCATTTATTGATTTAGCAGGGTATAGATAATCTGAAATAATAAAAAGTCAGTTGTATATTTTTAGACTGCATTATAAATTAATCAGACTACAGAAAACCTAATTAGAAAACTTCCAAGCATACACTGAGAAAATATCCAAGGCAATGCAAAAAACTCAGTAAATTAAAGAGGTACGGTGAAAACTATGATTTCTAGGATCCATTTTAACCTTAAAGTGTTAAAATTTTCAAATGCTGTAATAGATTTTCAGGTCAACTATCTAAAATAATTGTCAAAAAGAGGTAATACTCACAATTAGGTTGACAATTAACGGAAGCAGCTGTTCAAACCATGGTAACACTTTCTCCTTGTAGCTACTGAATATTGAGTGTAAAATGTCTGACACTTTGGTCAAAATATAAACATCATTATCATCCTAAAAAAAAACAAGTGGGCATACTATGTGTTAAAAAAAGTACGTATGAATTTAAGAAGTGTCCTCACTGTTCTTAACATTTACTATAAAAAAAATCTACAAAACACAGAAAAAATTTCTTGTCACTTTCTTAAGAGCAAAGCAAGAGTCCAGAGACTGAGGTTACTCCAGTGATGTCTGCCAGTGATGTCTGGCAATAGAAAGACAGAAGTATTATTCAAGTACTGCACTTACTGCAAATACTTTCCTTGGAATATATTTAAAATAGATGGTTGAAAGACTATCCCAAATTTCGAAGTTCTGAAATGAGTGATTTTACTGTTCTGTTTTCCAGGACATCTCTAGTTTTGGAGCAGGATGGTGGGGATGTGGGGTCAGTTACTTACAACACCTCATCCCCGGGAACCATGTGCGTGTCAGGGTGAGCACCTGCCGAGGACAGGGATGAGTGCCCCGAGCCAGCACGGGTCCATCAGATGGCCACATGCCACACATGGCAGACCCTACATACAGAGCTGACATATAGTGATGGCATCAAGTGGTCTGATGGCAGGAGTTCTGAGTAACAACGTGAAGAATTGTCAACCACACGCCTATTGTTTACAGGGAAATTTGCACAATTCTGTGGTCCAGGGGAATGAGAGCTGGTGTTACAGAAAGACCTGGCCTTAAGCATGAGAGTGTCAACAGTGTGGCTCTAGGCAATCACTTAACATCTGAGTTTGAGTTCACTCATCTTCAAGATCGGGAAAGCACCAGCAGGCAGAGATGAGTGTTGTGAGAGGGTATAGAAGAAGATCCGAGGGAACTCCAAAGGTCACTGCAAAGAAGTGCACACATGGCACCCAAAACACAAACCAGCCAACTTCAATCCACTTAATCTCTAAACTAATAAACGAAACACACATCAGATTCTTCTGCTGAAGATTACTAAGAAGTACCTTTCAGGAGAAGTCAAAGAAAATCAGAAAATTAAACATTAATGCAAATGGTCACGTAAGTTCTAAACGGAGTAACTGACCTCATCTTGTAGTGATTCTTCCACCTGCTCATCATAGTCTTCATCTTGTCTTTTAACTAAAACACACCCAAATAAATGTCTTTTTAAATGGTCGCCAAAAATGGTCAAGAATTACATCCAGAAATAAAGGCATGGAAAACTTACCTTGCCGCAACTCTTGGTTTTTAAAATGTTCTTCAAGTTTAGCTTTCAGTATACCACCCAACTCTTCAAAGTGTTCATTATTAAGGCATCCATCTCCCATGACTTCAATGCACTAAAAATGAGTTTGAGGAAAGAAAAAAGTGACTCATAAGATTTAAGTGTTTTTGGAGTCAAAAGTTAAGCTCCATTAAGAATCAGATGGAGGCACTGAGAAAAATGAACATAAACATAACTCCTACCCTGAGATTAAACACTAGATACACTTGGATTATATTTGCTACCACATCAGTACTTTAAAGAAAATAATTAAAAAAATATTTTTCCTTTAAACATGTCCTGAGCATGTCTTAAGTGCCAGGAATTATGCTGGGCATTGCAAATTCAAAGATGGAAAAGACCAACCAGCTCTTAAGAAGCTCAGTTATCACATGCATACTCTGTACAGAGATGGTGCTAGAGAAGGCTATGCTTGTGCACAAACGGAGGGAATGAGATGAGCAAAGGCATGGAAGCATGCATTCTTTGGGAAAGTAACAGAAAATTTGAACTTGAGTGCAAATGGGGACAAAGAATTTTTAAACCCAGTTGTGGAGCAAACTATGGAGTTGTGAGCCTTGGAAAATGAGGAGTGACTCAAGAGCAAGTTAATGCTTGAGGAAAGGTGACTGAGAGGGAAAGAAGGAATGGCTTCTGGAGCAGATTAAGTGAGGCTCAAGCAAAAAGAAGAAATACAGCAAAAAACAGAGAAATTTAGGGGAGAGAGAAGAGGACAGAGACTAGACTTGACTTGGATGACACCCAAGTGTCACCTGGTGGTTGGATTACTAGGTAAATGATGATGGAAACTAATCAAGACCAGAATACAAGAGCAGCTACTCTTAAAAAGTAAGGAAAAAAGTGATAACACCAAAATATTAAATATTTTTGGTTGCAAATTATGTTACAGCATAAAAAAAGAAAAACCTTATTTATTAAGACAAATATATGAACACACAAACTGCACTAATTTTGAAGAGAAAAATATTTACCTTTGCAAAAGAATGCATTATTTCTGAGAGGACATCTGAATCTGGTTCTGTGCCAATGGCCTTGATTAGTGCATCACACATAAAATGCCACATCTGTGTGAGGTACTCAGGACCACGAACTCTCGCACACTCCAGGAGAAGAGGCATGGACTCTGCTGCTGCCACTCGAACGCGTTTTATTGTTAAGGAAAACATACTCAAACGAACCTTAGACAACATTTAGTGTGATTGCTATCCTCAAGATTGTTCTACTGTTTTGCTCACTTATATGCTGAAGTGCTCAGTGAGTTATTAATAGGTATTAATAAACTTCTGTTTATCTAAGGGTGCTCTCCAAGAGCTTGTGTTCAGTATAACCTGTGTATAAAAACACAAGTCTCCCCGCCCCAAGACATACTTTCTGTTTTTCCAATCACCTAAAATGTAACAGGAATAAAGGTTCAAATATAACCCCTCAACATAAAAATAACTGAGGAAAGAGCCAGGACTCTCACAGCGTCTCAGGATATACCTCTCCCCATACTTCAGGTAGTACATTTCTTACAAAGGCAACTGATGTAATGACTTTACTAAGAAAACTGCCTAAGGATCTCTTCCTGAATCAGTCTCTGCAGAGTTGCCCCCGCCATCTAATATCATGTTTAAAATAAATGTCTTGAGAATTCCTCTTAGAAATGATTCTGCCCTGTCCTCAGGCATCACGGGATGTCTGCTGGGGAAAAGCCATCTTCTGTGAAGGGTGCCACCGTAGAGTGCCGTGGGAGGAACCGCAACCAAGGGGCTCTGGGGCTGCAGATCTGTTTGTGGCTCTCATTCCACTGCGCTGTCATTTTTTAACCCATCTTAAAGTGTGGGTGTGTGCGCAAAAAGGTGTAAAGATATACCTATACTTATTACAACTAGCATTATACCGAAGAGGACAACTGTTACATGCAGATTTATTGAGACATTTCTCCCCAGAGGTATTATCCACATTTGAAATGAGCTACAAAGTTAAGCTGGTCTCTAACCTATTGAAAAGAATCTTACTTTCTTAACATCACCAAAAGATATTTGAGGGAAGTGGCAACACACCATTACAGATATTTGCTAATAAAATCCCAGTCCTTAAAACTCTTCAGTGCTTCACAGAGAACTGTCAAACTAGTGGATAGCTGACATTTTCCTTTTCAGGTTTTTGGCACAAGTGAAGCAACGGCACAAGCAAAGAATATGAAAGCACCGTCAGTGCAAACAGAATACTGGTGATGTCCACTTACTTCAGCTGGCAAAGTCTAATACTTCTACAACTGAAGTGTATCTAGAAATCTTTTCTGTTCAAAAATTACAGGATATCATCGTGGAAATAAAATTTCAGAAGAGGTACCATGAGTTTGACAACCTGTTCAGTATACTCTACAAAGCCTTCTTTTAACTCCTTAGCATAACAAACCTGAAACAAAATATTGGAAGAGAAATCAAGATCCATGTTATGCATTTGTTTTTTATTACAAACTGCAAAACTTAAGGACCACAGACTGCTTTACCCTAACTAGAGCTAACTACTTTTAAAGCTGTATGCAGGACAAGGAAATTAGTCATGTAACTCATGGGAACTGTAAAATGGGAAAAGGCCATGAAACAACTGTAAAATACATTGTCATTCAAAAGGTGGAATGCTTCATATTCTTATTTAGTGTGGGGAAGAACTTAGCAAAAGCTTCGGTACTCTGAAAATACTTCAAACGAAAGATACCACTTAATTAAGGCAATATAAAAAATTATTTGAAAAACCATCAAAGTGTAATCATGGCACATCTCGTCTTTAAATCTGCAGCTATGAGTTTCTGTTTTGAATTTAAAAAAAAAATCATTACAATCAAATGAAAAAAAAAACATCCTAAGTAATTCTTTTCTCTTTTACCACATTAAAAGATTTCATAATTGTGTTTATGTAAATGTAAAAGACGTTACATTTATATTTTTTCTCAAGTTGAAAGACACTAAAAAATTCCAAAATATCTATAAATTATAGGCAAATATGATGGCTCAGTGGTAAACAATACGCCTGCAATACAGGAGATACACTAGATGCAGTTCAATCTCTGGGTCAGGAAGATTCCCTGGAGGAGCTAATGGCTGCTCATCTCAGTATAGTGCCGTGGGAGGAACCGCAACCAAGGGGCTCTGGGGCTGCAGATCTGTTTGTGGCTCTCATTCCACTGCGCTGTCATTTTTTAACCCATCTTAAAGTGTGGGTGTGTGCGCAAAAAGGTGTAAAGATATACCTATACTTATTACAACTAGCATTATACCGAAGAGGACAACTGTTACATGCAGATTTATTGAGACATTTCTCCCCAGAGGTATTATCCACATTTGAAATGAGCTACAAAGTTAAGCTGGTCTCTAACCTATTGAAAAGAATCTTACTTTCTTAACATCACCAAAAGATATTTGAGGGAAGTGGCAACACACCATTACAGATATTTGCTAATAAAATCCCAGTCCTTAAAACTCTTCAGTGCTTCACAGAGAACTGTCAAACTAGTGGATAGCTGACATTTTCCTTTTCAGGTTTTTGGCACAAGTGAAGCAACGGCACAAGCAAAGAATATGAAAGCACCGTCAGTGCAAACAGAATACTGGTGATGTCCACTTACTTCAGCTGGCAAAGTCTAATACTTCTACAACTGAAGTGTATCTAGAAATCTTTTCTGTTCAAAAATTACAGGATATCATCGTGGAAATAAAATTTCAGAAGAGGTACCATGAGTTTGACAACCTGTTCAGTATACTCTACAAAGCCTTCTTTTAACTCCTTAGCATAACAAACCTGAAACAAAATATTGGAAGAGAAATCAAGATCCATGTTATGCATTTGTTTTTTATTACAAACTGCAAAACTTAAGGACCACAGACTGCTTTACCCTAACTAGAGCTAACTACTTTTAAAGCTGTATGCAGGACAAGGAAATTAGTCATGTAACTCATGGGAACTGTAAAATGGGAAAAGGCCATGAAACAACTGTAAAATACATTGTCATTCAAAAGGTGGAATGCTTCATATTCTTATTTAGTGTGGGGAAGAACTTAGCAAAAGCTTCGGTACTCTGAAAATACTTCAAACGAAAGATACCACTTAATTAAGGCAATATAAAAAATTATTTGAAAAACCATCAAAGTGTAATCATGGCACATCTCGTCTTTAAATCTGCAGCTATGAGTTTCTGTTTTGAATTTAAAAAAAAAATCATTACAATCAAATGAAAAAAAAAAATCCTAAGTAATTCTTTTCTCTTTTACCACATTAAAAGATTTCATAATTGTGTTTATGTAAATGTAAAAGACGTTACATTTATATTTTTTCTCAAGTTGAAAGACACTAAAAAATTCCAAAATATCTATAAATTATAGGCAAATATGATGGCTCAGTGGTAAACAATACGCCTGCAATACAGGAGATACACTAGATGCAGTTCAATCTCTGGGTCAGGAAGATTCCCTGGAGGAGCTAATGGCTGCTCATCTCAGTATTCTTTTTTTTTGTTTGTTTATAGAAATATAATTGATTTTTTTAAATGTCTCTGCTTTTTTATTTATTTTTATATTTATTTATTTTTTTACACGAACTCCCACACATGAAACCCCCTCCCACTCCCACCTCACATCATCCCTCCAGATCATCCCCACACACCAGCCCCAAGCATCCTGCATTGAACATAAACTGGCAATTCATTTCTTACATGATAGTATACATATTTCAATGCTATTCTCCCAAATCATCCCACCCTCTCCCTCTCCCTCTCCCTCTCCCTCAGAGTCCATAAGTCCTCTCTACACATCTGTATCTCTTTTGCTGTCTTGCATACAGGGTCCTCATTACCAAACTGAACTGAATCAAAGCATTGCTTTAGGACTTGAATTCATGGATTTAACTAAGCATTATATGTTAAAACACATGGCACTGAAAATGTCTACTTCTTCCTTTCTTTGCAAATAAATATAATATTATTGTACCATTTCAAGCAGTTATGCATTTTTTTCACTTAATAATAAAATTGTTCACTGAATGACTAAAACTCTTTGCTGATCCAGTATATGGCCTAGAGATATGGTTCTATTTGAGTGCAAAGGAAGCTGAGTAACCTTGTAATTATTAAATATTGTTTCCTATGAACAGAATCAGAAAGTTGAATCGAGTAAGTAGTGGTTAGTAGTTAGTGGCTAGTGGTTAGTAACCAAACTGAAGCCCACACTGCTCCAGCCTGCTAGTTTATGCAGGAATAGGACTACTTTGTAGCCAGATATTTTAAAGGGAATCCAAATCAGTAGATTATTATGTGAAGTTTCCAGATTGTTAAATATTGATCGTAAAATAAATTTAAGGTAACACACCAGGCATCTGCTTCTTGCCAAGTCGAGTAATAGGAATTGTATTTACTACCCCTTAGCAAAAAACTACACAAGATACTTAAAATAATGGACACGGTAATGAAGGACAATGATCCCGAGAGGTAGGAAACATAGGAGAAAATCCATAAAACAAGAAACGGATAAATTTGACTTCACCACAATTTAAAACTTCTGCTCTTCAAAAGACAATGTTAAGAGAATGAAAAGATTGGAAGGAAATATTTGTAGAGCACGTATCAGGTAAAGTACTTGTGTTCAGAATATATAAAGAACTCCCCAAACTCAATAATGACAAATATTACATAGTATNAGAAAATCCATAAAACAAGAAACGGATAAATTTGACTTCACCACAATTTAAAACTTCTGCTCTTCAAAAGACAATGTTAAGAGAATGAAAAGATTGGAAGGAAATATTTGTAGAGCACGTATCAGGTAAAGTACTTGTGTTCAGAATATATAAAGAACTCCCCAAACTCAATAATGACAAATATTACATAGTATCACTTACATGTGGAATCTAAAACATTGACACAAGTTACTGTATTAATATTTACAAAACAGAAATAGACTCACAGAGATAGAAAACAAACTAGGGTTAATCAGGGCAAAGTGGGTGGGGATAACTGAGGAGTCTCGCATCGACACACACACTCTACTATATGCAAAATAAACAAGGACCTACTGTGCAGCACAGGGAACTACGCTCAGCATTCTGCAATAACTTACATGGGAGAAGCCCCTGAAAAGGCACATGTGTGTATGGCAGTTCTCAGTACACCTGAAGCCAACACAACCCTGTACATAAACCATGCTTCAGGTTTAAAAAATAACTCAATAAGATAACAATAAAAAAATCAACAGAATATGTGAATGGACTTCACCAAAGAAGATATCCAGATGGCAAATTAACACATCAAAAGAGGTTCAACATTATTAACCAGTAGTGAAATGCAAATGAAAGCCCTGATGAGACACCATTACAACCCATTAAAATGGCTTGAATTAAAAATGCTGGCAATACCGAATGATGGTGGACACGTGAAGGAGTTAGGATGTGAAGAAAATAGTAGTTGGAAATTAAAAATATTGCAACTACTTTAGAAACACAGTTTGGCAATTTCTTTAAAACCTAAATATACACTTATCTGATGAGCTAGCCATGCGATGTGTAGGTATTTCCTGAGGAGGAAAAAATGCGTTGTCCATACAAAGATGTATACCCAGATATTCATAGAAACTATATCTGCAGTGGCCCCAAATGAAAATAACCCAAATACCCATCTATTGATGGATAAACATATGGATGTGTTTAAACATATGGATAAACATATGGTATATGGATAAACACTGTGGTATGTCTATACAATGGAAGACTAGCCCACAAAAAAAGGATGAATGATTAATATCTGTTACGTCATGGATCTCAAAATAACTATGCTCAGTAAAGAAAAACAAACCAAAAGATTATATTCTCTATGAATCTTTCTTATAAGTCTCTAGAACATGTAAACTAATCTGTCAATCTGGGCTGCTATAACAAAAATACCATAGCCTGGTACTGTCTTAGAAACAATAGAAATTTACTTCTTGCCTTTCTGGACTCTGGGAGCATGAAGGTTAAGATTTCATGTCTGGTGAGAGCCTGCTTCCTAGTCCTGGATGCCATGTCCTCACCTGGGGAAGGGGCGGGGGCGACCTCTGCAGCCTCTTTTTTTTTTTTTTTTTAAATTAATTTATTTTTTTTTAGAGCTTCCATTTTATTTTATTTTACCTTACAGTACTCTATTGGTTTTGGCATACATTGACATGAATCTGCCACGGGTGTACATGAACTCCCAAACATGAACCCCCCCTCCCACCTCCCACCCTACATCATCCCTCCGGATCATCCCCATACACCAGCCCCAAGCATCCTGCATCCTGCATTGAACATAGACTGGCGATTCATTTCTTACATGATAGTATACATATTTCAATGCTATTCTCCCAAATCATCCCACCCGCTCCCTCTCCCTCTCC
>SJYX01016849.1:151373-188662 GCA_006410675.1 Oreotragus oreotragus
CATGATGTACTCTGCATAGAAGTTAAATAAGCAGAGTGACAATATTCAGCCTTGATGTACTCCTTTTTCTATTTGGAACCAGTCTGTGGTTCCATGTCCAGTTCTAACTGTTGCTTCCTGACCTGCATACAGATTTCTCAAGAGGCAGGTCAGGTGGTCTGGTATTCCCATCTCTTTCAGAATTTTCCATAGTTTCTTGTGATCCACACAGTCAAAGGCTTTGGCATAGTCAATAAAGCAGAAATACATACACGCTTTAAATGTATTTCAGCAATCAATATACTATTAAGCCAGAATTTATTCTCAACTGAGGAATAAGAATCTTAAGAAACCAATATCAGATACTAACCTGGACTTATACTGTGGTGGTCATTTTGCAATGTATACAAATACTGAATCACTATGCTATACATCTGAAACCAATATATTGTTATGCCAATAACTCAAACAAAAATAAATAGTAAAGAATAAAAACTTTAATGCAACAAATATTGAAATAGAAAGATGTCTATATTTGGTTTGGACATTTAAAAAAGTTCTGTCTCATATATTCTCAATGGGCAGAGTTCCTGGAAGTATATTCAGCAAATGTCATGGGATGGTATTGGGATGTGAAAATGGTCTTCCTGCTTTGAATTTTAGGATTAAAATAAAAAAACTGCTGTTTATCAAAGCTAGAAAAAAAACCAAGGGCTTCCCTGGTGGCTCTGTGGCTCCATCTGCCAATGGGGAGACACGGGTTCGATCTCCGATCCAGGAAGATACCACACATTGCAGAGCAACTAAGCCTGTGCCACAACTATTTAGCTTGTGCTCTGGAGCCTGGGAGCCACGACTGTTGAGCCCAAGCATCCTGGAGTCCGTGCTCGACAACTAGAGAGCAGACCCCACTCTCTGAAACCAGAGAAAGGCCCACAGATTAGTGAAGACCCAGCACAGCCAAAAAGGAAATAAATTAAAAAAAAATTTTTTTTTTAATTACAGTGGGGTAGATGTTAAGTTTATGCTTTTGAACTGTGGTGTTGGAGAAGACTCTTGAGAGTCCCTTGGACTGTAAGGAGATCCAACCAGTCCATCCTAAAGGAGATCAGTCCTGGGTGTTCATTGGAAGGACTGATGTTGAAGCTGAAACTCCAATACTTTGGCCACCTGATGTGAAGAGCTGACTCATTGGAGAAGACCCTGATGCTGGGAAAGATTGAGGGCTGGAGGAGAAGGGGATGACAGAGGATGAGACGGTTGGATGGCATCACCAAGTCAATGGACATGACTTTGGGTGAATTCCCGGAGTTGGTGATGGACAGGGAGCCCTGGCATGCTGCGGTTCATGAAGACTGGCACTAAGCAGTGAGAGACACTGACAACTGGGTGACTTTGTGCAAACTTTCACATCTCTGGCCTTTACGTTCTTCGTCTTAAAAATGGAAAAGCTAGACTCTATCTACTAGCTCTTATAGGTTGACCAGCCTGTGATGCTGTCTCTGTTTGGGGAAAAAGCCTTCAAAATTTAGGGGTAATAAAAGGGGAACCTATTGTTCAGGACCCAGAGGTAAAATCACCATCATCCTAAAGAAACAATGGTTTTGGACAATGCCCTTTTAGAATACGTAAGAGCTTTATAGCATAAGGAGGACCTACATAATAAAAAACATAAAGGCTGGTATGAAGCTGTTATTAAGACCCAGAATCAAAGGCTGGACCCTCAAGTCTGTCTCCTGCAATGTATGCTACAAACATACATGTTAATACAGGTAAGCCAGGACTTCTGTAAGAGTGTATGCAGTGGCATTATTTGTTACCAACAAAACTGTACGGTTTAATGGGGAACTGTGCAATGCTGTGTGGCTGCTGAATGAATGGAAGGTTATCATGTGGTGACAGGATGCGCTGTGGGGCAGAAGCTACCGGAAGCATGGGGTCTGGGTGCTTTATTCACGCTAAACACAGCTGCCTATGTGCGTAATGAGGACAGAGACGCAGGTCTCAGAGAACCGTTAACAGTGAGCACCTCTGAGTCTCAGTTAAGAGCCCTTCAGTTTATACATTTCGGATTTGAACTTTTTAAAATAAGTCAAGCACAATAACTTTGTAATATAAAACACAAAAATGACAATTTTTCTTATTGAAAAACCTGGTTCAAGGCTAGTGACCAAGTATTTGTTAAATTATAAAAACAAATATTGACATGGCTTCTCCTCTGATTTGTACAAGGCGTTTTATTTTTTTAAAATAAAACATATTAGATGAAGGAAAACTAAACCAAATAAACTAATATTTCATAAACATTGCAAATACTGGTGTATTAAATTTGAACTTAGGTATTTCTGACTAGGGAGTAAAACTCAGTTTTTCTAGAATTAAAAACTTTTTCCTATATACAGAAGCTAATAATTCTAAGGAGGGAGAATAGGGCAATAGCTGCAGTATCTAGGAAAAAACATTCTTTACCGTTAAGACTGAGTGCTTCTAAAGATGACTAAGTAGTATTTTATCAATATGAGAAGTAGGTTGAACAGAATATAAAAAGGCAAAGACTGACTTTTAGACACAGTCTAAGCCAAGCTCCACTGTTCCAGCATTTCAAAGAGGCAACAGCTTACGGTTCTGAAGCATCTGCATAACGTGTTCTTTGATCATCGGCAGGACGAGCTTTCCACCGAGTCCACAAGCCATCCGGTCTAGAGCACTCTCACCAGCAACCGCATTGCTACACAGAGAACAACGTAACTGACATATGGAAGCACGTAAGAACAGGACGCTACACGGACATGTTTCTAAACTGAGACTGAAGAAGAATGGCTCGAGTAGTCTTTTCTAACGTATGTAGTGAAGTTTTGGGTTAAAAGCCCTAGAATTTTAAAAGTGATCTAGAGCACTCTCACCAGCAACCGCATTGCTACACAGAGAACAACGTAACTGACATATGGAAGCACGTAAGAACAGGACGCTACACGGACATGTTTCTAAACTGAGACTGAAGAAGAATGGCTCGAGTAGTCTTTTCTAACGTATGTAGTGAAGTTTTGGGTTAAAAGCCCTAGAATTTTAAAAGTGGCGGGGGAGGGGTGGTGGTGGATAAAAATTTTTATCATGCCTCATCAATAGTCTAAAAGTCTTATGTCTGAATCTGCTCTTTCATGACTTCCCTCTGTCCCCACTCACTGGTTAAAACTTAGCTTCTGACACTCTGAAGACTCAGAGGGATCAGCAGTGTTTAGGAGAGCCTCTGAATCACATTTCCTGGAAATATAGTCTTCAAACTTATCAGAACACAGAAAACAGAAAAGGGTGCTGAGCAGACTACCCATCTTTCAGGGAAATAGTTTCAGTTCTTTTTAAGAAAAGGAGGTTAGGCATTCTGATGTCCTGGGAAGAGCAAGAGAACTGGTTTTAAGTTCAGTCTACTAACTGGCCATGAACCCTGGACAAACCACTCACGCTTTCCTCTCCATTTCTGCACTTACAATATGATACTAAACCTTTAGGCCCGCTGAAAGGAGCAATTAAAATGGCAGCTCTGAAGTGCTATGTTTCATACATGTTTAAAGGGCCATTTTCACTATTTCACAGTGAGTATACATTTTGGGGACTTTTCCATAGGAATCTGTACTCACGGGCGCCTACTGAGTCAAAACAAGTGAAATGGTAATTTCAGTGTTACTGTCGTCCAGTGTATACATCTCACCATCATTGCCTCTTTCCTATTCTACAGTTAAATTGCATTATATGAGGAAAACACAAGGAATTTGCTGAAACAACTATTATAAGTTAAGGTCTACACATATACAAAGGTATTTACAATAGAGCTCCTTCATATATATTTCAGAAGATAGTCTTAAAAAATTCTTGACATGATGAACAGTTTAGACAGAGTAGAAAAGATAGCTACCTTCACTAAAAATAATTATCTACAAAATTTGATACAGGAAAACACACGCAATGGAGAAAGCCTAAATGTCTCACGTTTCAAATTTAAAAGCTTAACCTCAGTTTGTAGACCGCCATGTGGGGCAGAGACAGACCCTGTAACCCTAAGCTCTCACCGCCCCTGGCCTCGCTCTGCCCGACCCAGGAAGCTCCGTACAGCGTTCGGGGTGTGTGGTTACCTATCAAAGTCATCGTCTTCCAGCTCATCCGCATTTGCCCAGTCCTCATCCTCTTCAAGGTCAACCATCATGGCTAACATCTGCGGAACTAAAGAAAAGAACTACTTCATACCCAAAGGCCACGGCGCTGTGATTTTGTCAATGTCACCAACAAGAATTTTAGGAGGACAAACACAAAGGACGTACTAAGAGTCAAACAAACCCTCCTCTGCCTGCACTCCCCACGGGCAGCTTGCTCCATTGTCGCCTTTCCCATCGCCCTGGCTTTAGGTTTTGCCCTTTTTTAAGAAGTAAACATTAAGGAGAAAAGTCAAAAGTTTTAAGTCCTGTTACGTTTTCTTCCTCCCTCATCAGAAGGAAGACCAAAATAAAATCAATGTTTCTCGTTACCAGACTTTTTTTCTTTTTACACTTGAACTACAGTTTTCTCTATGTATAACATATAGTAGTATTCAAAGGTTTTATTTTCTATATAATAAATGGTACATATACCCTTTGGCAACTTGCTTTTTTCTCAAGACACATGGATTTCACTTGAATTACTTCACAGCATTCCATTACATAAACACATCAACCTGTCAGCGAACATGACAAAACGTGCTTTGATGAGATACACGTATCTCCTTGATAAGAGCGAGCTCAGGGCATTGGGAAAAGGAGAACATATATTAAGCCCAGTCTGTACAACCAGGCTATACTAACCCTGGACAAATCAATCTTTCCTCTCTGTTTCTGTACTTGAAACTGTTACAAGTATCTTTATTACTAGAACCCACTCAAACGCTCTCCATAGTGGCACCATAAACTTAATTCCTATGGGAAGCTCAAAAGGAGGCCGATCTTATGTCACAGGTATGAAGCCTCCTGTGAGTCCTCTCTGCCCCACACCCTTCATCAACCAACACTGGACACTGTCACACTCTGACAACTGGTGTTCCACAATTAATTACACTTGTGTTTATTGAGACTGAGCAGTGTTCAACAGCTATAGCTTTTGTGAACTTCCTGTTTCCAACCACTGTTTTCCGCACACCAAAACTGTTGATGTGTGCACTCAACTACTTTCTTCCAGTCTGGCTTATCTTTTGATCTCACTTATGGTGTATTTGGTTGGTCAAAAAACTGTTTTAGTACAAATTTAGCAATGTTTTGCACTTATGGTTTTGACTCTGTCTTTAAAAAAACGTCACTTTCTACTATTAAGCTTTACGTGTTAAATGTATCTGTATTATTTCATGTCTAATCAGCTGAAAACTGAGGTTCGAATATGTTTTTCCCATAGAAACAACCAGTCGTGCAAACTATCTTTGATGAATTATCAAAGTTCAAGTGAGTGGATCTGCTCCTGGGCCACTCTGTCCCAGCTGATTCATCTGTCTATAGCTGCACCATCAACAAACGAAATCTTCATAGCTGACAGGCAAGACCTGCACTTCAGTCATCAAAATTGTCTTGGCTACTACATTAGACTCTATCTTATCATGACCATTTCTAATTTTTGGCTGAAATTATACTGAATTTTTAGGTTAATTTGAAGGGTACTGACACTGGGTTCTCTTAATAGTCTTTCAATGTGTCACCCAATTTTCCCCAGGTCTTACACATCTTTTGGTTTACTTCCAAGAATGACAAACCATGCTTGCTACGCTGAGGTTTCAGGGTGCTGGAGCATGGCCATCGTGTCGGGCCTATGCAGTTAAGAATGTATTACTGCATTTTCATGGATTCACCTGAGTTTGAAAGGACATTCACTCTTCCAATAAACCTGTGGCCTTGCACAACTCTCAGCAAACCTATCTGACAATTTTGCCACCATACAACAATTTAGACTTTTGACTTACTTGTCTGTGCGACAATACTGGTATGTTTTCTTAACATAGCAGCTGCAGTCTCAGAGAGGGTCACGACTACCTCCAGGGCAAGCTGGCGCTGCATGTTACTGAGGCCGGTGTCTCCACACAACTACAAAGAAGATGTATTTGTACACATTTAGTAGCTGATTCATTAAAAACAAGAAACAGAACATTTACTGCAGTATTTAACTCACCTTTAGACTCAGCTGTAAAGTGGCTTCCAAATGAGGACGTAAATATTTTGGAACTGTGTCTGCAATCTCAACAAGGGATTTTAGGACTGAATCATCATTCTGGTAGCAAGAGTCGTTTACAGCCTAGAAAAGATGAAATAGATTAAAAAGAAAAAAAAAAGGTCTGTGTTCAACAGTCACTTGATGATGCCTCATTAGCCAGAATATCAAGAGGCAAGGACAACAGAGAAACACTAGCGTACCGTTTTTCAATAAATAACTTTGCAATCAACATTACACAGATGTTCTACCTACAACCATGTACATATTTTCCTCTAGTCTAATGTTAACTAGAAACGTATAATATAAAGATTTAAACCTAAGTCAAAATTAAAACCAGTCAATCTCCAATAACCACAACAAAACTTAAGACCGGCAAGGAAGTGTTTTCACAACCAGAAGGAATCTCCTTTTCTCTGTCCTTCCAATATTCATACAGATAGTAAATACTAGATCCCATGATATATTTAAAGTGTTCAATATTACTGTATTTCTCTTTAATGATAAGTTCAGTCACTGTGGAATTTTAATGTGGCATTCTGTATCTACCTTTGCCTATATCACAGCCATAACTCCTAGAAGTTCTGGCTAACATTTTAACTTAATCTAAATTCAGAAAATAAAAATATGAAATTAAACAGTAAGTCAAGATGTGTCAGTATATAAAACAATAGAATGTTTCATCAGCTAATGTTTTGTCATTGACTAAACTATATTTTCAGCTTAGTATCATGGGAAAAAGTTTCTACTAAGTCCTGGCAGCAACTCCATCACATATGAACTTTTCAGTTTCAGATTCCCTGCTGCTGCTGCTAAGTCGCTTCAGTCGTGTCCGACTCTGTGCGACCCCACAGACGGCAGCCCACCAGGCTCTGCTGTCCCTGGGATTCTCTAGGCAAGAACACAGGAGCGGGCTGCCACTTCAGTTTCCCTAAACCCTCTCGAATCCGGCCCTCTACAGGGCACTCTCTCTCTCAGGAGGTGTTTTTTTGGTTGTCACAAGATCGAGGACACGGAAAGGCTGGGGTTCTAGATGTCCCACACCTGTGACACAAACACTTATGAGGAATTCATTTGACCTTATCATGCATCTTTACATGGTTATGTCAAACACATATATAAAAAAACTCATTTACAGTGGTCCCAACCTAGACCCTAACTCACAAATTCCTTTTTGCCTGATTTTAATGTACTATGATATATTTCTTCCCTAAAATGCAGATACTGTACAAATAAAGAAGGAACACGTATTTTGTTTCATCCGGAACTGTACCTTTTCTGGAAATCACCAGTTCAAAACACCAACAGTAACCGAAATCATGGTGTTCAAATTGCCAACGATATCTATCAGTCCACATTTTTAGCTACTGCATTCGTAGAGACCGTGCAGAAATCACCTAGTCTCCTATGTCTTTGTTGGGTCAGGCCCTAGCATTTATATGTGGAAAAGCATGTCATTTTATTAGAGGTTACTTTCTCTTTTTCCTTTGTATCCACTTACAACCATACATTAATATTTTAAAAACTTATCTACATACATGAGGTGTATGCACATAAATGCATTTCAACAGAGAATATGAAAAATTATAAAATACTTGTTATAAAAGGAGGTTTGACGTCTGACAAGGTTGAAACCAATTACTCTTAACTTCCCCAAGTTTATTTTACTTTCTCATTGGGGCAGATGTCCTTAAAATAATAATTTATCCTTGGATTCCAGTAATGTTTAACTATAATATTACTTAGTGATACAGACTGTCACAAGCCCTGTATTTAACAGGAAAGACTCTGGTCCAATCTGGGTTTCAATTATGCACAACTCCAGCATGCACCCCTCAACACTGTGACCTTGGGCAAGTTTCTTATCCCTTCCTTAGCTTCTCCTTCTATAAAACGAGCACTTCATAGGTCATTTGGTTGTTCTAACAGAAATAACCTACTGTGATTATATACTCAATAACAAGCATGTGTTGCTTATTATCATTTGCCTTAAAGAAAAAATTGAGACCCAAGGTATATCAAAGGCAAAAAATATTAAGAAATGTGCATGTTTTGTTCACTGCTGTATCCTTAGTTGGCACACAGCAGGGCAATAAATATTTAATGAATAAATGAATGCAATACAGAACTGATGAGAATTTAAGCAACAGAAAACTAGTTAAGGATATAATTATCACCTAAACTATTTTCTTACCTGTAAGAAACCGGGTAACAAGTCTGCAAAATGCTTGAACAGAGCAACATTATGCTCGTTGGCAAGTATAAACGCAGCGGTAGCTCTAGCAGATAATGTTCGGATCTAAAATGAAGACAGGACAAATGCCAAACATGAGACCATTTTTGACAGATGTGGAAATTCAAGTTTCCTTCCACAAGATGAAATTTTCCTTATCAGTAAAACTAGTATTTATATTTTCAAGTATAAGAGCCAAGACAATCTCCAAACACATGTAAATTCTTTCACAAGTTAGATGCTATATTAAATTATGTGTTAATATTAATGGAATGGAAATCTACTCACCGATGGATGTTCCTGATCTTGCATGCACTGAACTAACATCCGCTTGATGACGTCTAAATAGTGCTGCTGCTGATTCCCAAAAATTCCTGGGAAGTTCCTGAAAAATGATAGAAGACATCCTCTGAAAACTATGTTGTATCTTAGTAAGGTGTCAGCTAGAACATCTAATTCTATGTTTATTTACATGACTCAATAGTTTACATTAATCCCCAAGGCTGAACATCAACCACCCGACCTCCAAACAATTCTACCCTGGGCTCGGGTGAACAGAAACAAATGGAGCAGAGGCGATCAGACTGGGAGAAGAGGGGACTCAGGCGCATACCTGCCCAGGTCTCTGCTTTACCCTTACTGCTCTATCTCAGCAGGAAGCTGATCTGGAGTGCAGGACGGGACAAGATCAAGCACTGGGGTTCAGTGGTAACTACACTAACCACGCTCACAAGCTGCTTCCAGCCTTGGTATCCAGGCAGTCCACATTCTGCTCTATTTTAAATTTGGTAAATAATTAAACTGAATACCTTTACTTAATTCTCCAGTTTGGACCTTTGATAGAAACAAGATACATTTGACAACTAAAGTAGAAAATGGTGTACTATCTACCCTTCTTTAGAGGTTCAAGGTAGATCTCGTTTAAAAAAAAGTATATGATCTTGGTAAGTTACAAATTAAATTATGTATTATTTTAAATGCAGTAGAACTGTATAGTAGGCCAAACTTTTTAAATGCAGACAATCATTTAATTCTAAACTTAGATCATCTGCTTATAAATGAGGTAATTAAAATAATACATTTTTATAAAGCTTGGCCACAGACCAAGACAGTGGGGGTTCACCACCATTTTCATTCTTTTCTTTCAGATGCTAATATTAGAATGGCTTTCTAAAAGTTACAGTTGGTACTGTTAATCTCTTGAAGAAGAAACTGTCCCAGAAACTTTTTCAGAATCATAAAGGACAAAGGAAAGGAATAAAAATTGCAGAGACTCCTTGTATAACAAAAAGATTCATAATATCAAATGAAAAGCTTTGTCCTTTCCAATTTTGCTTCCAACAAAAGTACAAAGGTTATCTAGAGGCATTCTTTAAGGCTAAAAAGTTAAACTAGAGTAAAACAATCAATTAAATGCACTTCGGGCACTCATAACATTAAATTTTCCCAAACGTATCAGACCAATGTATATACCAGAAAATATGAAGGGCAGCTTCCCGCAGTCCCATGTTTTGAGAGCTGACGGAGTCAAAAAGGAACTTCAAACCTTCAGGCCATTGGTTGTTGCCGTCCTCATCTAAAAGTAAAGAAATCCAGGCATAAATGGTGTATAAATTAAACTTCAAAATGTTGACGGTGAATTCATTTCATAAGCCTCATTCAAAATATGTGGCTACAGAATGTGTCACTCACTCTGTTTTTACAAACATTTTAATGAAATCAACTCCTTCAACCATAAAATGGCATTATAATCTAGTAAAAAACAATTGTGTAAATCTGGGTTACAGAAGTACAGGTATTAGTGGTGGTTATTTCTCAGGAAGGTGACTTGGAGAAAAGAAAGCACACTTTGACTATGTGACTAGTTGAATCTTTCACACATATTATTGCTAATAAAGATCAGGCTAAAAAGTAGGCAAAGTTAATATCTGATAACAAGTCTTGAAACCAAAATACTTATTACTTACAAACTACAGAATGGGAATCCCAGAGCCCTGCTCAAGCTTTGCAGTTTTAAGTGCTACAGGATGCTATCAATGTGTTGACATTTTAAACAGATTTCAAAACACAGATTTTTGTGATACCTTGCGATAAAAATGAACCACAAAAATCTACCGAACCAGTCAGACTTGTTGGTTTTACTGTCACAAAGAACTTAGGAGTTACAGAGAATATAGACAAGTTATGCATTTTTTCTTTTTTAAAAATTGCCCCCATATTTGCTGAACTTCTCTGAAAGGATAAGTGGGATGACAAAAAAATTTATGGAGAGAGCACTTTTCCCATTATTAAGGGATTTTGAGTTAGGAGTGATGTAACTCCTAAGTCAAAAATGTCATCTGCAAAAAAACTTGAAAACAGAACTTCCCAAGTAACTTAAAAATTCAAGTTTCTGTGGGTTTAGAACTTACTTAAAAACTTAACACATTTCCTATTAATTTTTAAGAACTGGCTCTATCAGGAAGCTGAACATCTGCATTACTAGTGGCGGTGGCTTAGCTGCTTGGGCGTCTCTGACTCCTCTGTGACCTTATGCACTGTAGCCCGCCAGGCTGCCATGCCCATGGAATTTCCCAGGTAAGAATACTGCAGTGGGTTACCATTTTCCTTCTCTAGGGGATCTTTCTGATCTGACCCAGGGATCAAATCTGCATCTCCTGCATTAAAGGTGGATTCTTTACCACTGAGCCACCAGGAAAGGAGATTTAAAAAGTCATGTCATAATTTACTAAGCATGACTAAAAATATGCTCCAAGTTAGCCTTATCTTAGTGAATTCTTCTTTTCAACCTTTAAAAAAATACCACCTAAGTGAACAGAGCTTATGATGTTTCTGTCAAAAAAAAAAAAAAGTAACAGCATATCCAATTATACTACTGTTTTAAGTGTGACCAGAAAAAGTTCTGGCTGCTGATAAAATGCATTTTCAAATGTTTTAACTTAATTTCTAAAAATATTTTGTGGTACTGAATAACCAACTATAGTAGTATAATAAGCACATGTGCTTAATTTATAAACACAAATGTAACAGCACAAAATCACCTAGAGTCCATGATTTCCACTTCTTTTGCCAGGTTTGTAAGTTAGACTATGCTTTCAAAACTAGAAATTAAGGGGGAAGATAAAACTGACAATTGTAAAGTAAACTAGAAAATTATTTCTCTACAGCGAAATGGTTTTGAAGATCAAGAGGTAAGAATTATATCTGCATTTCACAACATCTGTAATGTTTGGTTTTAAATTCAAAATCCACAATCACTCTCATTTCGAACAGAATAAATGATACTCAAGTACTTGTGACTCGTCCTCTAAGATTCCACTAAAACAAAAAAAAATGTACTCACTTTCTTCTGTAACATAATGATAACTGCATTTGCATACACACCTATTAAATTCCTGGCCAGTTCAGCAGCAATATCACAAATTTTTTTCCTCATGCTAGACTGTGTTTCCATTTGAATAATCATCAGTAGCTCACTCTTGATGGCAGTCTGAACATCAGTGGGAAGAGTTGGATAGACTTCATCAAATGCAGAGGACAAAAGACGTCTTAGGAGAACGGCAGCCATTTGTCTAGCCTATAAATAGATAACATTGTTAATGACCTGGTGTCTTACTGGAGAAAAAATTTCCAACAAACTACATTCACTCTGCCATTGATATATTTCACTATTCTATTTTTACAGTTCATTTCAAAAGCATTTTGTTTAAAAAAAAAAAGTAAAATACATAAAAAATATAAAAATCTTTCTAATCACATTAGTCTTTTATACAGAAAATGCCACACAAAAGCTATTTGTTTATAGCTGAGGAAAAGTCCTGAGCATATTATACTTTGATCTTGGTAATGATGAACCTGTCTTTAATTTCTATCTTTAATATTCTCTTTGGAGAAAAGCAAATCTTATATAAGTCAGAAACTGTATAAGTCTTTTCTTATGTCTCTATCTGGCTCTCATTTCAGTATATAAAGTACCTTTCCTATTTAACCTTTTGCTCCCAGCCTGGCCTATCTTACTATATTATCACCCTTTCATTAGCCTCTTACATAAAATGCTATCAAATCCATCTGTCTTTATATTTTTCATGCAAATAAATATTACAAGTTCCCCACACCTAAAAGGTACTAACTAATCTCAGCATGTGTATTACTAACCCATTTTCAAATCTGTAAAATGTATTTAAATTTGGTATTTCCTACATAACAGTCCTTCAGATTATTAAAAGAAAGCTGAAACAAATGCCATTTAAAAATTTTATCATAATAAGTCAATAAACCACTGAAAATATTAAACTGGATTTTTCATGTTCTTTTTTTCTGGACTGCAGGTACTCATGGATCACTGTAACTATTTTGATACTGTGACAACAAAAAGCCATAAAAATAAAATCTGCCACTTTTTCCATCATCTGAATCTTACTTGAATCACTTCTGGCAGAGAGAAAAATTTAATTTATGCTCTACAAAGGATTCAGAGAGGTTGCTATGCAGTGCTTAGTTGCTTAGTCATGTCCAACTCTTTGCGACCCCACGGACTGTAGCCTGCCAGGCTCCTCTGTCCATGGGGATTGTCCAGGCAAAAATACTGGAGTGGGTGGCCATTCCCTTCGCCAGGGGATCTTCCCAACCCAGGGACTGAACCCATGTCTCCCGCACTGCAGGCGGATTCTTTACCGTCCGAGCTACCGGGAAGCCCTCAAAGAGGTTAAACAATGGTTAAAATTAGTGCAATTCTTCTCACACATACACTGACTTATGAAGGTTCTGAAGCTAGTTCATAAATCAAAGTAAGATCTAAAGAGGGTTCAAAATAGCTTTTTAAAGATAAAATTCAAAAAGTTTCACATTATTCTTGGCCTGAAAACGTTTCCCAGCTAACCCGCATCAATCTTCAAGAATTAAAACAGCAACTATTTTAGGGATTTAAGTTGCTTCTATGTTTGTTCCTCACATTTGACATTTATTTTGAATTAAAGAAAAACAGTAGGTTACAGAGGTGAAGAAGTATCTTTTATCACCTGTTTTAAAAAACTGAGGCACATTTATAGTGTTTCCTAAGTGTTACTGGAAAGCACTGAATTGCCAGCTTAAACTGACCTACTAGAAGGCAGGTGTAACACTATGAGTGTGACTTCATTTCCATCATGTGTTAACAGAAGCATTTTACATCTAATGTGACTGCTAACAATTAAGTATCACTTTACAAAATTCTAACGCAATGTTTTTTACTTGGAGTAAGTTTTCTAGACTTGGGTATTTTGATGCCTTTTCCATGAGGGAGGCTGTTCAATGAACATTCATTATATATAAGGATATTACTTTTGAGAAGATAAAGTTGGCTGTTAAAAGAACAGAAGAGCAGTAACAAACTATAAATTTGAATTTAGCACAGAAGCTAGGTAATTTGCTAAAAATCATGATTTTTAAAGGATTCTAACAAAGTGTGTCCTTGTTCTTATGCATCTGTAGCACAAATTCTTCTCCATCCAGAGATAGCTTAAGCATAAAAACTTCAAAGACAAAAAGCGTTTTTTCATTTGGCAACACATTAGAACACTGAACTCAATTTCCTCCTTTAGAATGAACTGTTCCTGGGAAGAAAAATGTTTATAGCGATTAAAAAATTTTATAGCGATTAAAAAATCACTTAAATTTAATAATTTCTATGTAATTATTTCTCAGTCGTGTCCGACTCTTTGCGACCCCAGAGACTGTAGACTCCATGGGATTTTCCAGGCAATAGTACTGGAGTGGATTGCCATTTCCTTCTCCAGTGGATCTTCCCGACCCAGGGATCGAACCCAGGTCTCCTGCATTGTAGACAGATGCTTTACGGTCTGAGCCACCAGGGAAGTCCAGTCTGTAATTATTTAAGAACCATTAATTCGAAAACATTCAAGATACACCATCTTACATGGAAAAAAAGAAATTCTCACCCTTAAAACAGAGTATTTAAAAAAATTATCATTCCAAGTAGTTTTTCACAACGAATTAAGTTCAGAGTTCCGGTAACGTCTATGCAGTAAACAGTTTGCATTACTCACTCTGACCATCATGATACCCAACTTGTTTGTTTAAAAAAAAAAAAAAAAAAAAGGCACATTTCTCAGGTATTAAAGAAGTACCTCCTCAGCAGCTGCTGTATTTCTGATGGCTTGTAAAAGGAATGTGATCTTCGACTGGCCTGGGATATTCTCATAGGTTTCCTACATGAAAAACATTAAAGATTAGAATATCATGTTAGAAAACTTCACAAGTATACCAGTGAAAGGAAATGACACGAAGAGCAGGAAATATTCATGCATGATGAGTCACTGATGGCTTGTAAAAGGAATGTGATCTTCGACTGGCCTGGGATATTCTCATAGGTTTCCTACATGAAAAACATTAAAGATTAGAATATCATGTTAGAAAACTTCACAAGTATACCAGTGAAAGGAAATGACACGAAGAGCAGGAAATATTCATGCATGATGAGTCCACCAATCTAGGTCTGGTGGAAGTTTTCTCCTGTGACAGAATATACTTCGGACAGGTCAGGAAAGGGAAACTATTAAATAAGTGACGTAATTAAGATCCTTTCCACCCTTCTTAAATAGATTTTTCTGATGTACAGGATCTTAGGCTCCTCTGATTAATAAAACTCAAGGCCTGGGAGGGGGGTTCAGATGGGGGAACACATGTACACCCATGGCTGATTCATGTCAATGTATGGCAAAAACCATTCCAATACTATAAAGTAATTAGCCTCCATTAAAATAAATAAATTAATTAAAAGAAAAAAAACAAAACAAAAACTCAAGGCCTAAGAGAACCAAAACTTTGATCAATGTGACAGGCTACCACGCTGCCAAGTTAAGTGCTCACTCCATATCTTCCTCCATCATGGAAAACTGCTTATTTTATCAACACTGTTTTGATCAGATGATGCAGAACTGGTTCAAATTACCACTTATAACCACAGAGAAACAAGCTCTGATGAAGCAAGTCAGAGAAAGGGCAAGTATTCAACTTCTCTATGCTACATTTTCTTTCAGACAAGGATTATACTGAAATAGTTTTATATACATAAATAAAAGGTCAGGAGAAAGCTGGCCAGAAAACTTAGTATCATTTCTTTAATATCACTTTAATAGATCTAGAAATCTAGGTTTTGTAACTCAGGACATTTCTTCCCTTTTCCATTAATCACATAAATAATGAGAGCAAACTGTTAAAACAGTTAAAACAAAACCTGACACCAATCGAAAGGTAGATTGTTAGAGTGGATCAAAATATAAGACCTAAGTATATGATGCCTACAAAAGCAAACTGAAGAGAGGTATAGATTCATGTGGACCTCCCTGGTGGCTCAGTGGTAAAGAATCCACCTGCTAATGTGGGAGATGCAGGTTCAATCCCTGGGTTGGAAAAATCCCTTAGAGAAGGAAATGGCAACCCACTCCAGTATTCTTGCCTGGGAAATTCCCATGGACAGAGAAGCCTGGCGGGCTGCAATTCACGGGGTTGCATAGAGTTGGACATGACTTAGCGACTGAACAACAAATAGATTCATGTGCATGCAAATAACGTGGGAAAGAAATAATTCTTTTAAGTACACCTGGAATTGTTTTCCCCGAGAAGTTTCTTAAATATTCTCATCTATCCACTTTAAGGGCATAACATGTAGACAACACATTAATTTCTCAGCAGGCTAAATTCAAAGAGCTGGCCTGCACTCTAACAGCTACTGTGCCCTATAATTTACCTAGTTTCTTTCTAGTCAGAAGTGATGAAGACAAGTAAAGGAAAATTGGACTTCTCTGAATCCACATCTCCCATTTGTCTAGTGCTCTGTGGTACCCTGGGATATTGACAGATAAGGAAATAAAGGCTCAGAAGTTAAACAACTGGCTCAATATCACAGACAATAAATAGTGGAAAGAACTCTGGTCTTCTGAGGCTAACCATACCCCAAATCTCCCTGACACTGAATGGTCTCTCTGGGTTTCACCTCTGGAGCCCGACTGTCCTAAACAACCTGTGCTATTTAGTTTTTAAACTTCTCAGTATCTGAATTTGGGGAAGAACACATTTTGAGGAAAAGACAATACAAAATCTTCTGATAACTTCAAGTTCCTCTCTAGTACATAAGCATGTAGGAACATAACACTGCTGAAAACTGTGACCAAAAGCATCCACAGCTGAGGAGAGAAAAGGGTCTGAATTTATCCAGAAATGAGGTAATTCATGTCAAGGTATTTTCATTTAAACAGACTCTCTCACAGTACAATAAAAATGTCTTTTTGTTCCTTGTACTAGCTTAGCCCCTGTTGCCCTGTAGATGCTACTAACATTTAACTTTTCAGTGGTCTAAGTCAGGTCCTGGGGAAAAAAATATTCTTCACTAAGATACTGTGCTCAGAAAACTTATTAAACTCTATTCCATAACAAATTAAAAGTGAACTAGATGAGAGTTTAGTGTGACCCCTGACTCCTACAATAGGGTTCTCCCCATTTGATATGTTTCAGTGTGGCAATCCAGATGTAATATTATTACATTTATACCACAACACTGTCAGGATAGTTTGGCAGCAAGAACACAGCCGTGAGGTCAAAAGAATAACTTTTTCTTAGCCTAAGTAGATGGAGTTCCACAAAGATAGAAATGGTATCACTTTTTGGTTGTATTCCCAGCATGGAGCAGGTTAGAGTACAGCAAATACAAGGAATTTTTCTAAGAATATTCCTAGTACTAGCCCAGGCAGGTTCAATGAAATGTGAGCAGTGTCACCGTAATAGAAGTTCAATTCCATTTGATACCATCAAAAACAATCACACAATGTAAAGCAGACCTCATCTAACCCCTCCCAAAGGAGAAATGCTAATATGCAGTCATCTTACTCATTCCATATGTATTTATGGCAAGCCTACATTGTATATGGCCTTCCCTGGTGGACTCAGATGGTAAAGAATCTACCTGCAATGTGGGAGACCTGGGTTCAACACTTGGGTCAGGAAGATCCCCTGGAGAAGGAAATAGCAGCCCACTCCAGTATTCTTGCCTGGGAAATCCCATGAACAGATGAGACTGGTGGGCTACAGTCCATGGGGTCCTAAAGAGTCAGACACAACTGAGCAACACTTTCACTTACCTTGTATATGGAAATGTAAAGAGAGGACAAACAACTTTTATCTAACGAACACTCTGGTTCAGGTAAAATTTTTAATATGTTGCCCTCCCAAGTGTTGTACTAGAATCAATGAAGAATGTAAGTCATTGGAAACAACTGAGAATATAAAATCCATGAATATATGATTAGTGAAATACTCAAGCTTATGTCATAGAAAAATGTCCAGTCACGAATGCCATGGACATTCAACTTATTCTGTTAATTACTGAATTTTGGGACTTAGGGGCATTCAAATCATTTCTGCAAATACCAGAAACATTGTTTTGTAAAGCTAAAGAGAAAAATCCTTTAAGATTTAATAGAAATAAAGCCTACCAAATACTCTGTACAATGTAAAAAGCTTTATCTTTTAAAAGTTCTGAAGCCATTCAATGATTTCAACAATATAAAACAGCAAGTTTTTAAATGTACTTGACTTCATATCTGGAGTCGAAACAAGTCACCTTAGTCAACAGTTTGATATTTATGTGTCAACTAAGTATTTTTACTTTGACTGAGTAAATTACACAAATACTTACTGAGCCCTTGCCAATTCTTTAGTTAAGAAAAAATTCTGTATTTGCTGCGGTGTGTGTGTGTGCGCTCAGTCGCTTCTTTGCGACCCCATGGATTATAGCTTGCCAGGCTCCTCTGTCCAAGGAATTTTTCAAGCTAGAATACTGGAGTGGGTTGCCATTTCTTAATCCAGGGGATCTTCCCCATCCAGACACAGGAGACTCCTGCACTGCAGGTGGGTTCTTTACCTGCTGAACCACTGGGGAAGCCCAATGGTTTCCAGAATACAACTGTAATATTCAATTTTATTTAGTTTGATTAGTTATACAAGGTTCACTTTGTAAGGCAAAGAAGAGAAGAAGGTGGTATTAAGGTATCATTTCATGCAGCCATTTGTTTCAAATATTTTGCTTAGGAAAGAAGCTCTAGCTACAGACGAGTTTAGTGCTATATTACATGGTGCCAGGGAGCTTCCTCTCAAACATTTACCTTTTCTGTCAAATTAAGAAAACTGTATATTATAGTACTTACATGTTAACATAGTCCCGGGATAGACAATGGAAAGAAAAATACAGTATCTGAGTGTTCTCACTAAGGAGACTGAGAGTGCAGCAGTGCTTATTTTCAATCGTTCTTGATGAGAAAACGTGCTGAATGCTGCTAACCACCCCCAAAGTGATGGGACAGATAAAAGATTTACAACAGGCACCAACTGGAATTCAAGCCGAACCAGACACTGGTATTTAGTTCAATAGAAGAGAGATTCCCCACTAGGCTTGACAATAGAGACTTAAGCAACTGGAGGGAAGAGGGAGAATTAAACTAGCTTACTAATTACAATGCTGTTCTGCTTTGCAACACATAGAAATTTCTATTATGGGCTGGGATTAAGAATTTATTTTGGTGAAAAATTACCTCTAGAGTTAGCAGACAGCATTAAAACGTTTTTATAGGCTCATCACATCCCACTGGTATCAGTGCAAAGGGATGCAACTAACAAATGCATATCACTTCTAAGGAAAAGAAAACTTTTAAGTATTATACAAATAAACCTGGCAAAAGTCTCAAAAGATACTATATACGCACTCCTATGTACAGTACTGTTTTTACCAGCAGGACACTAGAAACTTCAAAGTTCATTCATAGGAGGTTGGTTGAGTAAAGGCATCCATAGCTGCTTTAAAACCAAAACAAAACCCTCTAATAGGGTAATGTGAAATATACTGAGTAAAAAACTCCAAATTGGGCAACAGGATGCATATTATAAACCCATTAGTGTAAAAATAAATGTATACATATATACATGTAATATTTTGCAAGGAAGATGCATACACCACTTAAAAGTGGTTACTTTTGGGGAATGGGATAAAAAAAACTATTTGCAATTTGAATTTTTTACCCTGAGTATGTATTACGTATATAATAAATGAATTGACAGTCATTAGGACAAAGTTAATCATAGTTTAAAGTGCTTTTCACACAGCACTGAACTTCCAGAGCATTTACCTCACGGATCATAAAAACACTAAGCGTAACCAGCAGATCCTCTATTTAAAGTAAGAACGATGCTGTGATTTTAAAAACAACTATAAAATCTCGTTGAGTCCTGAAAAGGATTTCATTAGCTATGTAAAAATAAATGTTTGCTCTATAAGAATATCTGGCTGAACATCCCTCATTGAATCTTTTTCTTTTCCTTCACTGAATCTCATAAAAATCTTCAATCACGTGGTGACAAAGAATTCCATATGTAATCAAGTCTGAGGATAGGATCTGATAATGCGCTTCACAGAAACTGCAAAGTTTCTGCCCTTCCCTTGATGTGTCTCAAATCGCATCTCAACATATTCGAACAGTCTTCTACAGAACCAAGTGTGCCTTACCGCTACCTGATAAATGAACTTGGAGATACATTTCAAATATTGTTTCTTGAAACTTTATCCACAGCTCCACATTTTGGAGGTCAGGAGCCAATAAGGTGGTTAAAAAAAAAGAGAAATTCAGATTAGACTGGGTGAAATTAAAAAAAGCCTTAAACATGTGGCACTAGCCCAGATAGACAACGGAAGTCCGAGGATATCCCATTAGTCTCTAGAGACCAAAGAAAACTTATCTGAAGAATGAACAAAGTAAGGTGCAAGCTGCTTAGAAAGAAATCCTAAAGGCAACTTCGCAAAAACTTGTGCGGGGGCCGGGGGAGGGGCGGCGGGAGAGAAATGGAAATCCGGCTTCTGATATTAGGAACTAGATTGAGAAAGAGGACGAAATGGAAATAGGTGGAAAGATGACGAGGCACACTATTCAGCAGGAGGGGTCGGGGAAGGGAGGAACGGACGGTGGTATGAAGAGTTGAGGGGCAGGAGATGAAAAGCAGGGATGATGGTTCAGGGAGCAGCCAGGGTTTGGGGGGGACCAAAGGGCTTGGGCAGGGTGGAGACCGCAGCTGGAAGGACGGGGAGGGCTCCCAGCCGGAGAAAAGCGGGAAAGGGGCGAGGGGAGACGAGGGGCCCGCCCCACAACCCCACATCCCTCCCGGCCGCCCAGCTTCCCCATCTGGGCGGGGGCAGCGTGTCAGCAGCGGCCGCACGTGTGCGCGAGCGGCGGCGGGGAGGTAACTGGCGCCGTGCGCCGCGGCTGCAAGGGCCGGAAGGGCCTGGGGGCACCGCAGGGAGCCGCGGGCCGCCTCACACGTGGGCTGCGCGGCCGCCGCCCGCCCGGCCCGGCCCGGCCCGGCCCGGCCTGCGCCGCCGCCGCCGAGGCGGACCAACCGAGGCCCGGGCGGGCGGCGTCGGGGGGCAGGGTCGGCGCGCCGACCCAGGGCGCCGAGAGTCGGGGGCGGCGCCTCGGTTACCTCTGCCTGTTTCCGGACCACATTGTCGGGGCTGAGCAGGTTTCCCAGGAGCAGGTAGAACTGTTGCTGCTCCGCCGCGGCCGCCGCCATTGCGCTAGGCGTGAGAGAGAGAAGGAGGGAGGGGAGACAGGAGCCGTGAGGCGCGCTGGCGGGCCGGCGGGAGGGGCGGGGGCGGGCCCAGCGCGGGGACCGGCACCAGCCTCGGCGCGGGACTGAGGAGGGGCGAGGGGGCGGAGCGGGCTGGAAAGGGCGGGGCAAAGGGGAAAGGGGAGGACGGGGCGGGGCCTCGTGACCCCTCACCCGCGCCGCGGCCGCCGGCGCCAGCGCCCCATTGGTCCTGAACGCCGGTGGGGGGGCGGAGCCGAGGCCGCCTCCTCGGGGGCAGTGCCGATTGGCCACGCACCCTGTAGCGCCGTCACTGGCGGCGCGGGGCCGGTCGCCTGGCTGGGCGCGGGGCGGGGGCGGGGGCGGGGCCTTGGCGGCCCAGCTGTGGTAGCGGCTGTGTCGCCGGGAAAGCGGGAGGAGCCGGTGGGCCAGCCTGCCGGGCTGGGAGGGGGCGTGAGACTCGGCTGGGGAGGAGGGGCCAGCTCTAGAGCGCGGGAGATTTCGGCGCCGCAGGCGGGCGGGTCTCCTCCCCTTGCTGTCCGCCAGCCCCTCACTGCGACCCCAGCAGCGCCCCCAGCCCCTGGGACCCTAGGTTAGACCCCCCTACTCCCTCCGCCGCCCCCGCCCCAGAGGGAGGGAATGGGCTTCAAAATCCACCTCCTACTTCCATTCCACCCCCAGCTCCACAGATCCCTCCGTCAGTCAGCCCTTCTGATCTTACCCGGGGCTGTGACTCAGGCCGCCCCTTCCTCCCGCCACGCTCACCGGTGACGCATGCCCTGGGCTTGCCCGGAAGAGGGGTTACTCAGCCCCGGGCCCTGCCGCCAGGCCTACCCTCCTCCCTTAGCCCGTTGTCGTCCTGAGATTGCCACGTAGCACACTTTCCTCCCCCACTTCTCACCCCAGGATCCTAGACTATTCCTTTGATTTCCTTGTTTGGGGGTCACATTTCTTTCAATCAGTTCAGTTCAGTCGCTGAGTCGTGTCCTACTCTTTGCGACCCCATGGACTGCAGCACGCCAGGTTTCCCCGTCCATCACCAACTCCCGGAGCTTAAACTCTTGTCCATTGAGTCGGTGATGCCATTCTTTCAGTGGCTGGGGTAAATTAAGACCACATCCCCTTTCCTAAAGAAAGACTGGCTTGTAGTGATCTTTCAATAAGTGTTTGGGTCACACCAGTCCTTAAGAGCTCAGAGACCTGGTTTCAGTTTGAAGTTCACTAATCCGTAGATACTGGGCTTCCTTGGTGACTCAGACTGGAGAATCCGCCTGCGATGCAGGAGATGCAGGTTCTGTTCCTGGGTCAGGAAGATCCCCTGGAGAAGGGAATGGCTACCCTCTCTCCTGAAGGATTCCCTCGTGGCTCAGACGGTAAAGTGTCTGACTGCAGTGAGGGAGACCCGGCTTTGATCCCTGGGTTGGGAAGATCCCCTGGAGAAGGAAATGGCAACCCACTCCAGTATTCTTGCCTGGAGAATTCCATGGACAGAGGAGCTGGTGGACTGTAGTCCATGGGGCCACAAAGAGTGGGACAGGACTGAGCAACTGACACTTTCACTTCACTCAATGCATGTATAATACCCCCAACCTGCCTTCATGGGANCTGGAGAAGGAAATGGCAACCCACTCCAGTATTCTTGCCTGGAGAATTCCATGGACAGAGGAGCTGGTGGACTGTAGTCCATGGGGCCACAAAGAGTGGGACAGGACTGAGCAACTGACACTTTCACTTCACTCAATGCATGTATAATACCCCCAACCTGCCTTCATGGGAGCTGCCAAAGGCTCAGGGAGTAGGAGTGTTCCAATCAAAGGGCACTTCTGTTGAGCTCCTACTGTGTCCAATGCGTTGGGCTAAAGGTGACAGTGAAGAAAATAACAATTCATTTCTGCCTCAAGAAGACACATTTGTAGAGAGAAGGTTCCACATCGGGTACATGGACACACTACACTTCTGGCTGCTCATGGTATTTATTTAGGGGATTTAATGTCCTGTTGACTATTCTGTTTAGGTTCTAGTCTTTTAAAGTTTTGAAACATTTGCTTTTGAGTGAAAGATAAACCTCAGCTGTTCATTTAGAGTCTAGACCACTGTGTCCAGAATCTGTAGGCCAAGGCTTGGGTGCTGTGCTTAGGTGCTCAGTTGTGCCTGACTCTGTGACCTGATGGACTATAGCCTGCCAGACAAGAATACTGGAGGGGTTGCCATGCCCTCTTCCAGTGGATCTTCCCAACTCAGGTGTCTCACTTTGCAGTCGGATTCTTTATCAGCTGAGCTGCCAGGATCCACATGAAACTGTGATTGCTAGCCAAAATATTTTTAAAGAACTCTGATTGATTCATGGAGAAAACTCCCTTAGAAAGTTTTATCTCTGACTGTGATGTTGTTGTCTACAAGAAGATTGCCAACCTAGCTTTGTAGAATTGATGTTTCTTAGATGTGACAGTTTGTCATTCTTATACACTTTATTTCTTCAAAGACAAACCATTGTGTACATTAATTGGGGGTAGGTTCTGATTTTTGTTTTTTGCAGTGGACATGTCTGGATTCTGAGGAGGCTTAATAACCCTACCCAAGGTTTATTAGGATTGGGGGAATTACATACTGCAACAATCACTTTTAATGACTAGCTTACCTATGAAGTAAGTGAACTGCCTACAGGCTTGCTCAGCGTATGGCCTGGTCTAACACCTTCTGTAGTATGTGTGTTTATAGGCAATGACTCTGTAGAGTACATATATTTATTAACTCTCAGATAATAGAAATTCCAACCTAAGCCTTGGGCTCCCTTAGTGGCTCAGTGATAAAGAATCCACCTGCCCGTGCAGGAGATGCAGGAGACATGGGTTCGATCCCTGGGTTGGGAAGATTCCCTGGAGAAGAAAATGGCAACCCACTCCAGTATTCTTGCCTAGAGAATCCCATGGATAGAGGAGCCTGGTGGGCTACAGTCCATGGGGTTCCAAAGAGCTAGACGTGACTGAGCAACTAAACCACAACCTAAGCCTACAGATTTGTCAAAATAGGAAGCTTGATGAGGCAAAAAAGCATAAAATTATTTCAGGCTAGAAACAACACAAGTTAGTATTGGTGACATCAACTGCTAGAATATGGACTGACAGCCCATCTTTCTTTTATTATTGTAAATATCTAATCAAAAGAGAAGGAGGAGATTTTTAAGGGTAATGAATAAGGAGATTCCCAAATGGGAGAAATGCCTATAACCTTGGGGTAAGTAACAGATATCCTAACAATTGAGACCAGTTTTGGCGTCAAACCTACTAGGTGGATAGATTGCAGGGCCTACTGTCCTCTTAGGAGCAGGACTGCCTGCCACCTTAGAAGAGTTTGTAATGCTCGGCTTTCTAGGAATTTTCTGCGCTGGAAACCAGTTTCCCATGGAGATAATGCAGTTTGGTTTTTGTGTATTATCTCCCCATAAGAAAATAATTCAGATATTGTATAAAGGCAGTCCACAAGAATAGAGATTTATTTTCCAAGGAGATTAGATGGTTTAAGGTAAAGCACCTTGAACTTGAGTTGAACGGGTTTGGGTCTTTAGTCTCTTACTAGTCATGTGAAGTTCAATGAGCACTTAATGTCCTTAAAGCTCAATGTCTCATCTATAAAAAGGAATAATAATGGTTGATAACGTATGATATTACTAATCACAAAAGTTCTAACATTAAATTATAATTGGGAATGAAATGGAGGAGCAGAAAACTTTTTGAGTCTTACTCCCAGTGTGTTGGCATTGCTTTGGGCTGATTAACTGGGAAAACTGCCAGCTCTTGATGCCTTTGTCTTAGCTTAGTGAAAGTGAAAGTGAAAGTCGCTCAGTCGTGTCTGACTCTTTGCAACCTCATGGGCTGTACAGTCTGGAATTCTCCAGACCTCTATTAAATTCTGGAGGCATAGTTGCTTAGGGCATTTACAACTCCCTGTAAAAGACGGTGAGGTGGGACAATGGAAAGCTCTAAGTTTCTGTCACCTGGGACCTGACATCTAGGTAGTTTAGGAAATTTGAAGTTTGCAAGAAGGCACCGTGCTGACTGGCCATCAGTCTGTTTATAAAGCTACAGGAACAAAAGAGAGCCTCAGAATCCTCTCTGGTTGCTGCTCTTGGTTTTCTGGGCTTCCATGTGGATGGCCTGAGGCTTATAAAACTTCTGTGAAAGCTCCTGTCAGCTGTGGTAGAATCTGGTCTTGTCTGTCCTTTCTGGTTCATTAGGTGCTGAATGTAAATAAAATAAGATTCTCCCAAATGAACAATTTGTAATTTTTTTAAAGTTGCCGCAGGACTCCAAAAGAACCCTCAGTTACCTATCCTGGTAGTTGTAAGCACGTGGGCTTTCTGTATCACGACTTATTAGGAGAGTCAGTTTGGATGATCTAAATGGAAGTATTATCATCTGTAACTGTACACAGGTTTAAGGTGATGATATTATTTACAGATGTTTATTTTATTAATAGCTAACATAACAACATAACATACTGAAAAAAAAGTTGGCTGTGTTTCCTCACCTGTAAAATGAGAATAATACTTCTTCATAGGAGTGTTGTACAAGCTAGGATAACATTTGTAAATGTAGATAGTGTGGCATCTGCATCGTATTTACTTGGCAGTTGCAGCCATTATTAGTTAGATGGATTTGGGTATTAAATAATAAACAGGCCTTAAACAATTACTTTTAAAGCTACATATGATATAAATGTGTAATCACATTTCTGTGTATATAAAATATACCTGTGTAGTTTCTATTAGTTTTTCAACTATACAAATTAAAATAGTATGTGGATGAATTAAAGAATAGTTAGTAGACACTTGGCTGTAAAGAGGATTTCTAACTCTTTTCCATTACTGATGTTATCAATTGCCTAGATGAGAGTGGGCAGAAAAAGTTGAGAGCTGTTGAAGAGCTATTTACTCAAAATAAAAAATGCTGAACAGTTCACATTTCTTCTGCTGCTTTTTATCAAAATGTTCAAGCCCCTCTCTGAAGCAGTCGGTTTCAGTCAGAGCATGCCAGCCAGGGGTGAGTGAAACCTGATTCCCAAGGGCACTCACTGAACACAATAGGCCCTCAGCAAATTGCTGAATTGAACACATGCAGGGGAACTTTGGACTCTCATAGCTTTATATATGAAATTCACTGTATGTCTGCAGGTGGTTGATTCATTTTAGGGAGGCAGTAGAATTTGGAGGCTAGGCTTTCAGGCTCCAGAGCCAGCCAGAAAGAGACTTTACAACTTACATGCTGCTTGATCTTGCCCAAGTTAATTAACTTTTCTTAGCCCCAGTTTCCTCTTCCATAAAATGGAGATAACAGAAGCAGCGTTCACCATGTTTTAAAATACTTGTCATAGTGCCTGGCACAGAGCAAATGCTTAATAAATGTTACAAATCATTACCAATGNTGAAAGTGAAAGTGAAAGTCGCTCAGTCGTGTCTGACTCTTTGCAACCTCATGGGCTGTACAGTCTGGAATTCTCCAGACCTCTATTAAATTCTGGAGGCATAGTTGCTTAGGGCATTTACAACTCCCTGTAAAAGACGGTGAGGTGGGACAATGGAAAGCTCTAAGTTTCTGTCACCTGGGACCTGACATCTAGGTAGTTTAGGAAATTTGAAGTTTGCAAGAAGGCACCGTGCTGACTGGCCATCAGTCTGTTTATAAAGCTACAGGAACAAAAGAGAGCCTCAGAATCCTCTCTGGTTGCTGCTCTTGGTTTTCTGGGCTTCCATGTGGATGGCCTGAGGCTTATAAAACTTCTGTGAAAGCTCCTGTCAGCTGTGGTAGAATCTGGTCTTGTCTGTCCTTTCTGGTTCATTAGGTGCTGAATGTAAATAAAATAAGATTCTCCCAAATGAACAATTTGTAATTTTTTTAAAGTTGCCGCAGGACTCCAAAAGAACCCTCAGTTACCTATCCTGGTAGTTGTAAGCACGTGGGCTTTCTGTATCACGACTTATTAGGAGAGTCAGTTTGGATGATCTAAATGGAAGTATTATCATCTGTAACTGTACACAGGTTTAAGGTGATGATATTATTTACAGATGTTTATTTTATTAATAGCTAACATAACAACATAACATACTGAAAAAAAAGTTGGCTGTGTTTCCTCACCTGTAAAATGAGAATAATACTTCTTCATAGGAGTGTTGTACAAGCTAGGATAACATTTGTAAATGTAGATAGTGTGGCATCTGCATCGTATTTACTTGGCAGTTGCAGCCATTATTAGTTAGATGGATTTGGGTATTAAATAATAAACAGGCCTTAAACAATTACTTTTAAAGCTACATATGATATAAATGTGTAATCACATTTCTGTGTATATAAAATATACCTGTGTAGTTTCTATTAGTTTTTCAACTATACAAATTAAAATAGTATGTGGATGAATTAAAGAATAGTTAGTAGACACTTGGCTGTAAAGAGGATTTCTAACTCTTTTCCATTACTGATGTTATCAATTGCCTAGATGAGAGTGGGCAGAAAAAGTTGAGAGCTGTTGAAGAGCTATTTACTCAAAATAAAAAATGCTGAACAGTTCACATTTCTTCTGCTGCTTTTTATCAAAATGTTCAAGCCCCTCTCTGAAGCAGTCGGTTTCAGTCAGAGCATGCCAGCCAGGGGTGAGTGAAACCTGATTCCCAAGGGCACTCACTGAACACAATAGGCCCTCAGCAAATTGCTGAATTGAACACATGCAGGGGAACTTTGGACTCTCATAGCTTTATATATGAAATTCACTGTATGTCTGCAGGTGGTTGATTCATTTTAGGGAGGCAGTAGAATTTGGAGGCTAGGCTTTCAGGCTCCAGAGCCAGCCAGAAAGAGACTTTACAACTTACATGCTGCTTGATCTTGCCCAAGTTAATTAACTTTTCTTAGCCCCAGTTTCCTCTTCCATAAAATGGAGATAACAGAAGCAGCGTTCACCATGTTTTAAAATACTTGTCATAGTGCCTGGCACAGAGCAAATGCTTAATAAATGTTACAAATCATTACCAATGCAGATTCAGTTGCTCAGTCATATATATAACTCAAATGAAAATCAGTTACCTTATAGTGCTCTCCGTTGCTTCCAGTTTTCCAGACTTGATTCTCAGGGATTGGGAGACATGGTACAGTACTTTCTGAGCAGTGTTCCTTGCTTAGGAATTTCCTTTCCCTGCTGGTTTGACAATAAATGGATTGGTGAACCTTTAGAAGGTAAGTAAGACTCCAGATTAAATCCTGTGGAATAAACCGTTATGGGTTAACTCAAGGACTGGTTAAGAGATGGGGGAGATGGAAGACTATCTTTTATTATTTAGATATTATTTTCATTTAAATGTGCTAAATGGATTTTAAAGCCATCATTTACTGCAATGTCTCAATACCTGAGACAAAAATATAGTTAGCACAACAGTTTAGTTTTTAAGTTTAATGTTGTTCCTTAGAACACAAATAGGTTAAAAGTAAAAGAATAGAAAAAGATATACATGCAAACAGTATCCAAAAGAGGGTTGAAATGGCTATGTTAATGTTAGAGAAAATAGATTTTAAAATGAAATTGTTATCAGAGACAAAGGAGGACATTTTATTATGATAAAAGTGCCAATCAGTCCGGAAGAGTTTACAATTATAAACATATGTACCTATCCATAGAGCCCCAAAATACATGAAGTAAAGCTTTAATGAACTGAAGAGGGAAATTCAATAAAATAGTTGGAGACTTCAGTTTCTACTTTGAATAACGAATAGGACCACTAGGCAGGAAAGCAACAATAAATAGAAGACCCAACAGACATCTATCTGTAGCACTCCATCCAATGACAGCAGAATACACATTCTTCTCAAGTGCGTGGGGAGCATTCTCCAGGACTGATCATATGTTAGACCATAAAACAAGCTACTATGGGTTTAAAAGGATCAGAGTCATTTGAAGCATGTTCTCCATCCACAGTAAAATGATATTAGAGATCAAGAACTAAGGAAATTCACAAATAAGTAGGAATTAATCAATCACCCCCTCCTAAATAACAAGTGGCTTGAAGACGAGGTCACAAGAGAAGTTAGAAAACGCTGAGATGGAGGAAAATGAAAACGTAAGATATCAAAACTTAGGGGATACAGTGAAAACAATTTTCATAGGAAAACTCAGAGTTGTAAGGATCTTTATTAAAAAGGAAGCAAGATCTCAAATTGATAATCTAATTTCCCTGAAACTAGGAAAAGGGCAAACTAAACCCAAAGTAAGAAGAAGAAATAAAGTGAAAAAATTGACAAACTTTGGGTTTGGTTGACCAAGAAAAGAAGATTCAAATTACTAAAATTAGAAATAAAAAAGGAGGGAATTCCCTTGTGGTACAGTGGTTTCCACAATAAACTGTGGAAAATTCTGAAAGAGATGGGAATACCAGACCACCTAACCTGCCTCTTGAGAAATCTGTATGCAGGTCAGGAAGCAACAGTTAGAACTGCACATGGAACAACAGACTGGTTCCAAATAGGAAAAGGAGTACATCAAGGCTGTATATTGTCTCCCTGCCTATTTAACTTATATGCAGAGTACATCATGAGAAACGCTGGACTGGAAGAAACACAAGCTGGAATCAAGATTGCTGGGAGAAATATCAATAACCTCAGATATGCTGATGACACCACCCTTATGGCAGAAAGTGAGGAGGAGCTAAAAAGCCTCTTGATGAAAGTGAAGGAGGAGAGCGAAAAAGTTGGCTTAAAGTTCGACATTCAGAAAACGAAGATCATGGCATCCGGTCCCATCACTTCATGGGAAATAGATGGGGAAACAGTGGAAACAGTGTCAGACTTCATTTTTTGGGGCTCCAAAATCACTGCGGATGGTGACTGCAGCCATGAAATTAAAAGACGCTTACTCCTTGGAAGAAAAGTTATGACCAGCCTGGATAGTATATTCAAAAGCAGAGACATTACTTTGCCGACTAAGGTCTGCCTAGTCAAGGCTATGGTTTTTCCTGTGGTCATGTATGGATGTGAAAGTTGGACTGTGAAGAAAGCTGAGCGCCGAAGAATTGATGCTTTTGAACTGTGGTGTTGGAGAAGACTCTTGAGAGTCCCTTGGACTGCAAGGAGATCCAACCAGTCCATTCTGAAGGAGATCAGCCCTGGGATTTCTTTGGAAGGAATGATGCTAAAGCTGAAACTCTAGTACTTTGGCCACCTCATGCGAAGAGTTGACTCATTGGAAAAGACTCTGATGCTGGGAGGGATTGGGGGCAGGAGGAGAAGGGGACGACCGAGGATGAGATGGCTGGATGGTATCACGGACTCAATGGACGTGAGTCTGAGTGAACTCCGGGAGATGGTGATGGATAGGGAGGCCTGGCGTGCTGCGATTCATGGGGTCGCAAGGAGTCGGACACGACTGAGCGACTGAAATGAACTGAACTGAACAGTGGTTAGGACTTGGTGCTTTCACTGCAGTGGCCCATGTTCAGCCCCTGGTCAGGGAACTAAGATCCCTCAAGCCTTGTGGCACAGCCCGCCAAAATAAAATAAGAGGGAATCACTATTAAACTTTCATAAATAAAAAGAAGTATAAGGGAATACTATGAGGAATCGGAGAAGGCAATGGCAACCCACTCCAGTACTCTTGCCTGGAAAATCCCATGGACAGAGGAGCCTGGTAGGCTGCAGTCCATGGAGTCGCTAAGAGTTGGACACGACTGAGCGACTTCACTTTCACTTTTTACTTTCATGCATTGGAAAAGGCAATGGCAACCCACTCCAGTATTCTTGCCTGGAGAATCCCAGGGACAGCAGAGCCTGGTGGGCTGCTGTCTATGGGGTTGCACAGAGTCGGACACGACTGAAGCAACTTAGCAGCAACTCTGAGGAATCATATGCTAACAAATTAAATAACCTAAATAAAATGGGGAAATTCTTAGAAAATCTCAACTTTGAAAGTAAATTCAAGAAGAAATAGAAAATCGGAATAGAAAAGAGATTGAATTAATAATTTAAAAAAACTTTTCACAGAATTCCAGGATTCACCAAACATTCAAAGTAGGGTTAGCTCCAGTCCTTCTTAAACTCAAAAAACAGGAGTGTGTGTAGTGAACACTTACTTTTTCTGTGAGGCTAATGTTAACCTGATATCAAAACTAAAGACTGATAGCTCAGGAGAACCACTTACCAATATAAATATTGATGCAAAAATTCTCAACAAAATCCTAGGTAAGTGAATTCAGCAACATATAAATAGGATTATATACTATTACCAAGTGAGTTTAACCCAGGAATACCAGGTTGGTATAACTTAAGGAAATCAATCAATGTAATATATCATAGTAATAGAATAAAGTACAAAGATCACAATGTCATCTCAATGATGCATTGACAGACTCCCATACCCTTTCATAATAGAAAAAATTTAACAAACTAGGAAAAGAAAGAAACATCATTAAACTGATAATAGCCATTGATGAAAACCCCACAGCTAATATCATGCTTATTGGGTGGAAAAATCAATGCAATAAGATAAGAATATCCATTCTCATCATTTCTATTTTACATTGTACTGGAGATTCATAAATGACATGATCTTGTATGGAAAAAAATCCGGATGAATCCACAAAAATGCTAGTAGAACTCAGCGAGGTTGCAGAACACAAGCTCAATATACAAAGATCAATTACATTGCTATAAACTAGCAATGACCAATCAAAACAATGAAACTAAGGAAATCCCATTTATAGCAACATCACAAATAATATACTCAGGAACAAATTTAACAAAAGAGTAAGGCTTGTACACTGAAAATTATAAAACATAGCTAAAAGAAATTTATAAAGAGCTAAATAAATGGAAAGACATTCCATATACATGAATTGAAGACTTAATATTAAGATGGCAGTATTCCTAAAATTAGATTCAAGGCAGTAACTATTAAAATTTCAACTTCTCCTTTTTTTTTTTTTTTCATAAATGGGCAAGCTGGTCCTAAAATTCATATGAGCTGCAAGAGACTACAAAATAGCCAAAACCTCATGAACAAAACAAAAGTTGGAGGACAAACACCTTGATTGTAAAGCTTACCATAAAGCTACAATAATCAAACCACAGCAGTACTGGCATAAGGATAGGCATATATAGATCAATGAAATTGAGTGGAGAATCTAGAAATAAATGATACATTTGTGGTCAGTTGATTTTTGACAAGGGTGCTGTGATGGTTAATCTTATGTTTCAACTTGACTAGGCTATGAAGCCCGGTCGTCTGGTCAAATCCCAGTCTAGATGTTGCTGGGAAGGTATTGTGGATGTGAGTAACATTTACAGTAGTTGATCTAACTAAAGCAGATTGCTCTCAGTAGGAAATAAATGATACATTTGTGGTCAGTTGAGTTTTGACAAGGGTGCTGTGATGGTTAATCTTATGTTTCAACTTGACTAGGCTATGAAGCCCGGTCGTCTGGTCAAATCCCAGTCTAGATGTTGCTGGGAAGGTATTGTGGATGTGAGTAACATTTACAGTAGTTGATCTAACTAAAGCAGATTGCTCTCAGTAGGTGAGTGGGTTTCATTCAACCAGTGGAAGGCCTTGATAGCAAAGACAGGTTTACAGAAGAAGAAGCAATTTCTGCTTCAAGACGGCAACATAGGAAAGCTTGCTAGCTTGCTCTGCAAAGTTCAGGCTCTAGATTACAAAATCAACTTTTATCTGAATTTCCACTTGTTGGTCTTCCCTACAATTTCAGACATGCCAGGCCTGACATTCATGGTAGCTAATTCCTTAAGATAAATCTCTCTATAATGTATGCTAATGGTTCTCTGGAGAATGCTGATATATACAGGTACCAAGACTATTCAGTGAAAGAACACTCTTTTTTAACAAAGATTGCTGCTACAACTTGATATTATCTTTTGCATGATATCCACCTAGAAAAGAATGAAGCAGGACTGCTAGCTTGCACAGTGTGTAGACCTCAAAATGAAGCACAGATCTAAATGTGGGAGCTAAAACTATAACATTCTTGGAAGAAAACATGAGATCAAATCTTCATGGCCTTGAATTAAGCCTTAGTTTCTTAGATGTGACACCAAAATCACAAAAAGACAAAGAAAAAAAACCAGATACAACTTTTGTGCTTGGAAGGAAACCATCAAGAAAATGAAAAGACAATCCATAGAATGGGAGAAATATTTGCAAATCATATAGCTGTTAAGAGACTTACATCAGAATGCATAAAGAACCATACAACTCTATAGCCAAAAAAAAAAAAAACAAAAAACCCAAAACTAATAAATGACCAGAATATTTGAATAGACACTCCACCAAAGAAGATATATGAATACAGATAGCTTTAAGTGCATTAAAAGATGATCAACATCCTTAATTATTAGGGAAATGTATAATGAGGTACCATTTCATACCCACAAGGATGACTATAATAGCAAGTTCTGGTGGAAAGATTGGTGTAGAAATTGGAACCCTCATAGACTGCTGATGGGAATGTAAAATGGAGCCGTCAATTTGGAAAACAGTTTGACAATTCTTTAGAAGTTAAACAGAACTACTGTATGATTCAGCAATTCTACTGAAGTATATCCTTGAGAGAAACCGAAACGTGTATCTACACAAAACTTGTACATGAATGGTCATAACAACATTATCCATAATAGCCAAAAAGAATTAACAATCCAAATGTCCATGAACTGAGGAATAGATAAAATGTTGCTTGTCTACACAATGAGATGTTATTTGGCAATAAAAAATAAAAAAATACTGCTGCTGCTGCTGCTGCTAAGTCACTTCAGTCGTGTCCGACTCTGTATGACCCCATAGATGGCAGCCCACCAGGCTCCCCCATCCCTGGGATTCTCCAGGCAAGAATACTGGAGTGGGTTGCCATTTCCTTCTCCAATGCATGAAAGAGAAAAGTGAAAGTGAAGTCGCTCAGTCTGTCCGACTGTTAGCGACCCTGTGGACTGCAGCCCACCAGGCTACTCCGTCCATTGGATTTTCCAGGCAAGAGTACTGGGGTGGGGTGCCATTGCCTTCCCCGAAGAAATACTGACACAGTGTATAACATGGATGAACCTTTAAGACATTATCAGTGAAAGAAACGTAATGTTAAAAATCACATATTTTTTGGTTACATGGTTATGAAATTTCCAGAATCAGCAAATTCAGAGAGACTGAACGTGGACTAGTGGTTGCCAGGAGCCGGGAGGTGAGGGGGCTGAGTAAGAGAGAAGGGGAGGAAATGTGGAGTGACTAGTAATAGGTCTGGAGTTTCTTGAGGGAGTGAAATGTTCTGGAATGTGATTGTGATGATGGATGTGAAACTCTTGTAACTATACTAAACACTCAACTGTACACTTTGAAAGAGTGAACTTTATGGTGTATGAATTATATCTCTGATAAAATGGATATTTTTTAAAAATGCTTTTCCTTAGAGAGATGAAGGAAATTGATGCAGATTTCAAATACTGATTTTTTCTCCTATTTTTTTCACAGTATATGTAGTTCTATTCAGAATATATGGATGGCATTCATAACTCTCAAACCTGAGCACTCCTGAACCAATGTCTGGGGGCAAGAGGAATGGGGAGATTCAGATGAGATTTAGTCTGGATATTTTCCTCTCCATTTACTTGCTACTTATGGCAAATACCTTACAGTTTGGACACAATGACATATATATTTTAGCTCACATATTATGATGCTGTACAGAGTGGAATATTAATTGTGGCATCAATTCACATCTCAAACTTGCATCCACTGGGAAGATAGATTTTTAACAGTCTACAGTTAATGAGGAAGAAGTGAAAGAACTTTATAAAAAGTTCATACTCCTCAATCCTACTGACTCTATGTGTAGAACCTCTTCGTAGCATATTTTACTACATTAGTATTTATTTAACACACATTTCACTTGTGCATTTATGTAGCAAATACTTTATGGGAACCTTCTCTGCAGTAGGTACTGTTAGGCTGTGGGGATTCAGTGGTAAGTGAACCTTCACAGAGTACGTAATCTATTGAAAGAAGTCAGACAATAAAGAAAACTGAGTAGATAATTTCTTATTGTGACAAGTGAAAAGAAGGGGATAATGGGATCAAGAATGACTAGGGTGGAGCTGAATCTCCACCCAAAGGACACAGTCTTCTGAGGGGAGGGGAGGTTTGAGCTGAGACTTGAATGAAAAGTGAAAGTGAAAGTAAAGTCACTCAGTCGTGTCCGACTTTTGTGACCCCATGGACTGTAGCCTACCAGGCTCTGAGGAGCCTCTCAGTCCATGGAATTTTTCAGGCAAGAGTACTGGAGTGGGTTGCCATTTCCTTCTCCAGGGGATATTCCCAACCCAGGGATCGGACCCGGATCTCCCGCCCTGCAGGCAGACACTTTACCGTCTGAGCCACCAGGGAGACGTGAATGATGAAGTGACAAGTGAAGAAATGGGGAAAATTCCCTTAAGCCAGGGAAAGGGCTAGCACAAAAGCCTTGAGGCAAAAAGGACTGTGGTATATTCCAGCAAGGAAAGAAGGGTATACAGCTAGAGAGGAGTCAGCTGTGCAGAGAAAGGACTGGGAGCTAAGCAAGGATCAGACGACCACAGGCGTTGATGCTTCAGTGGTATGACTTATTTTAAGTGGAATGAGAAGCCAGTGGGTTAAGTAAGGGGTTAAGACTGGAAAACAGTTTCCAAAGATCATTCTGGTTGCTATATAGAGGGAAGTGAGGAAGCTGGGGAACATCAGAAGGTCTTTGTTGTACTCGAGTTCAGAAAAGGAGGGCCCTCTGTAAGAAAAATGAAAACCTGAACACAAAATGGGGTGCCTTGCAAGGGTCCTGTGCGTGTGAAGACATGGCAGATGAAACTTCACGAGTGTTATGGTGGATCCTTCTCTGATGAAGATGAGATGGACAAATCAGGCGAATCAAGCATGCCTAGGTTTGTGGTCTGAGAACCGGTGATGGAATTTAGATGAAGATCTTTTAAGGGTAAGGTCTGGAGAGAAGAACGTAAGAGTTGGGTTTTGTTCATGGTGAATTTGAGATGCCACTAGGCACCTGGGTGACAATGTCCAGCAAGTAGTTGGACAGAGAGGCCAGGCGATCAAGGAGAAGGGCAGAGCTGGAAACACCAACTTCAGCCATCACATTCATGGCATTTAAAGCTGTGGAAGTGGGTGATGTTGCCTGGGGAAGAGAGAAGAGGGCCAAGGACTCAGCCTTAAGACATCCTAACACTAGAGGTCAGGCAGGAGGTTTCTAATTCATACATAAAACATATATCATCATAAGAGGGAACTGGCACAGTGAACCTGTCCCCTTATTATTCTAGTTTCCTTTGATCTGTTTGCAAGGGCTGTTTTAACATCTAGGAATCCACTAAGGGTGAAAATAAAGGTAGTCAAAGGAACAAGTAGGTACAAATGTTAAATGCCAATTGCACAGCATTTTATTTCAGGGGATTTTAAAAAAAGATTTTGTTTGATGTGGACCACTTTTAAAGTCTTTACTGCTTTTCTTGCAGTATTGTGACTGTTCTCTGTTTGGGTTTTTTGGCCCATGAGGCGTGTGGGATCTAGTTCCCTGACCAGGGATTGAACTGGTGCACCTGAGGCATTGGAGGGTGAAGTCTTAACCACTGAACCATGAGGGAAGTCTCCCTATTTTTATTTTTCATGTTTCAGGAGATGTAGTAGTGGTGGTGGTGCTGAGGAAATACTATTTTCTCTAAATCTTCAACTATCAGCCTTCCTACAATCTCATCTACTTCTCAGCCTCACCTAGAAGCCATGCTTTAACAATATGGAATTAAAATGATCATTTAAAGAAATTAGATCAAATCAAAACTAAGATGTCAAATGCTATCCTTTTCCCATCTCAATCTAAGCTGTTATCTAAATTGTTTACACTTAAGGTTTTGCTTGATCATCAAAGATAATAGTCCAGGCCCTTTTTAAAGAACATAGAAAGTAAATGGGAATTAGTTGTTTGTCAGTTGCTTCATTTGCTATTATTTTCTCCCATTCTGAAGGCTGTCTTTTCACCTTGCTTATAGTTTCCTTTGTTGTGCAGAAGCTTTTAATTTTAATTAGGTTCCATTTGTTTATTTTTGCTTTTATTTCCAATATTCTGGGAGGTGGGTCATAGAGGAGCCTGCTGTGATTTATGTCGGAGAGTGTTTTGCCTGTGTTCTCCTCTAGGAGTTTCATAGTTTCTGGTCTTACGTTTAGATCTCTGATC
>SJYX01016849.1:195386-227467 GCA_006410675.1 Oreotragus oreotragus
TCCTTTATCGAGCCCATCTTTGCATGAAATGTTCCCTTGGTATCTCTAATTTTCTTGAAGAGATCTCTAGTCTTTCGCATTCTGTTGTTTTCCTCTATTTCTTTGCATTGATCGCTGAAGAAGGCTTTCTTCTCTCTTCTTGCTATTCTTTGGAACTCTGCATTCAGATGCTTCTATCTTTCCTTTTCACCTCTCTTCTTTTCACAGCTATTTGTAAGGCCTCTCCAGACAGCCATTTTGCTTTTTTGCATTTCTTTTCCATGGGGATAGTCTTGATCCCTGTCTCCTGTATAATGTCACGAACCTCATTCCATAGTTCATCAGGCACTCTATCTATCAGATCTAGGCCCTTAAATCTATTTCTCACTTCCACTGTATAATCATAAGGGATTTGATTTAGGTCATACCTGAATGGTCCAGCGGTTTTCCCTACTTTCTTCAATTTGTGTCTGAATTTGGTAATAAGGAGTTCATGATCTGAGCCACAGTCAGCTCCTGGTCTTGTTTTTGTTGACTGTAATTTAGGGAGGCCTAAATTAGAACTTTAAATAATAAGAGCGTTGCCATTGACAAGTCGCCTGTATCTAATAATTTTCTTTGTAATTTTGGCTTTTTTTTATACCTTGCTGGGCTTCCTTTGTGGCTCAGATTGTAAAACATCTATCTGCAATGCGGGAGACCTGGGTTTGATCTCTGGGTTGGGAAGATCCCCTGGAGAAGAAAATGGCAACCCACTCTAGTACTCTTGCCTGAAAAATTCCATGGATGGAGGAGACTGGTAGGCTACAATCCATGGGATCGCAAAGAGTCGGACATGACTGAGCAACTTCATATATCTTGCTAGGGGATTAAGTTCTCAGATAAACAGTTAAGTAAGGTAGCCCATCACGGGGAAGGCAATGGCACCCCTCCCCAGTACTCTTGCCTGGAAAATCCAATGGACAGAGTAGCCTGGTGGGCTGCAGTCCATGGGGTCGCCAACAGTCGGACAGACTGAGCGACTTCACTTTCACTTTTCTCTTTCATACATTGGAGAAGGAAATGGCAACCCACTCCAGTATTCTTGCCTGGAGAATCCCAGGGATGGGGGAGCCTGGTGGGCTTCCGTCTATGGGGTCACACAGAGTCGGACACGACTGAAGTGACTTAGCAGCAGCAGCAAGGTAGCCCATCAAGTAAGTAGTCTTTTGACTACTAAGTGATTTACTTTTCCTGCAATGAAAATGAATTATGTTATCCCTCCTTTACTAGCCTATAGTCCCTGAAAATGAAAATAACATGTCCTCAGCCTCTGAGAGGAAACAGCCAGAATGTATAGAGGCCTCGGATGGAAATTCTGAAGATTTTAAACAGAACTTATCTTGAGATGCTTGAGAAATGAAAGACATTAAGAGTCAAACTGCTTTTAAGTGCTTATTTTCCTGTGGGAAAGTCAGGTGGAAAATCCTGGTGACTTGGATTTCAATCTATTGACGACTAGAAGGTGAAATGATCAAGAAATGAATATCATCACTGTAGAAGAAAATAGTAGATACTTTTTGTTATAAAGGAAACAAAGAATGCAGTTAGCATTGGCCAGAGACAGGACAAAATGTATCTGATAATTTTAGTCTTACTTGGGTGCTGCAAGGATACCGATCAAGGGAAACAGCCGTGTCCATACATAGGTCCTGGAAGTTTCTTCCCAGAACCACCTAAATGAAACAAAAACGCATTTCTAACCCTTTCAGGATGGCCACCCAGATCACTCGGGCAATGGTCTACATTCTTTTGGGCAACTCTAACCAAACGATGCTTCCTTAAATGCACAAAGGCAGTCAACAGCTAATTTAAGACACAGTTTCAAGGAATAACTTGCGACCACAGAATTTACATTCTTTCCTTCTTGGTTTCTGTCTAATCCATTCTCAGAATCACTTTTTCTGGCCTTTCCTCCCTTGTTGGTACCACTATGGGGACCGCAAATGTGGAGAAAGTGAAAAGACCCTGCAGGATCTCACACGAAAGACGTGCCCTCCAGAATTTGTCCTCAGTATGAATTGAGTTCTTCCAGTTTTTCATTTATATCTCAGGCCCAGGGATGACTTACCGTAGTAGTCAAAGCTGTTCTCAGCACTATGGTTGCCCCAGTCCTGGGATGTCATTAATCCCACAGTTCTGACCTCATGGCTCAGAGACGTTACCATGGAGACTGCTGACTACCATTGTGACCCGCTGCAGGTCAGCAGTGCCGTGCTGCTGGCCCCTTCAACTTGCCCACCATACAAGCTTCCCAGGCTGTTCAGCCGCTCAGTTATTATTAGCTGACCCAACTGTTCCCAAAGCCACAGAAGGGACAACTCATGCGGCTGGGGGTTACTCAGATTCCAAACATATCAACAACTTCAGTTTTGAAACTACTTAGCTTCTTGACCTAAGATTTCACTTCTATTCTACTGCTCAGTACTGAAAAGAGAAACAACAAATTTATATAGAAGCAGAAGGCAATGCCCTGTTAAATAAGCGTATGGCATTTTGGTCTATAGTTTTAAGTTCTTACATGATATCTTAATTGATCAAATTTGGCCTAGATTGTCCTTGATGACCTAGTTTCACTGTGTTTAGTATTTCTTCTGTTTCTTAATTTTCATCACTAATGACTGAAAATCAATTTTTTCAGTTTATAAAACTGTTCCATAAAACACATGCACACCCCTTTGTAAAGGTCACTTTTTTCCTCTTGGTAAAATGTGAGGTCTCAGCACTTTCAAGGTTTCCTTGCCAATCCTGAAAGTCCTTTGGTATCAATTTCCCACTTCTTTGTCCTCAGTTCCATCACGTGTTATTTGTTCAAATGTTTTGGCTCCTGAGCAGGGCTCATGTCTGGGAGGTGTCCTCATGGCATCTTGCTTGAGGATCCTACCAAGAGTCCAAAATCAGAAGTTATACAGGTTAAGAATCAATGCTTGATCACAAGGTGATCGTAAGACGTGTGATGGACATATTAAAGGAGTGAATCTCAGCCATTCCTCCAGCCCCTGGGAAAGTGACCAGTTGCTGGCTGACCCTGGCTGCCCTGGCGGACCTTTGGGCATTTCAAACCAATACCAAAGACTGTAATCTGGGGACTATCTATTGATTTCTTCATCAGCAGGTGTAACTGATGGAAAAATAGTTGAGTAGGAAGCATCACAGTGGTAAGGGTAGGCCAGAAAATCAGGTAGAGAGGGACTTGGGGTGGATGCTTTGCATTATGGCCTTACTTGCCTTCTAGTCCATGTTAGGCAAGGGCTTCCCAGGTGGCTCAGTGGTAAAGATTCTGCCTGCAATGCAGGAAATGTGGGTTCGATCTCTGGGTCATGAAGATCCTCTGGAGGAGGGCATGGAAACCGGCTCCAGTATTCTTGCCTGAAAAATTCTATGGGCAGGGGAGCCTGGCAGGCTACAGTCCATAGGGTGGCAAAGAGTCAATATGACTGAAGTGCCTGAACTTGCATGCACCATGTTAGGCACAAAATGAGCCATAAGAATCTTGGATAATCAGAAAACATCATGATCTCTTCTTCTTTTTAAAATGTAAACCTTCTAATGATTACTTAGATACGGTGTCCTTTTTCACTCAACCATAGGTTTGAATCCTTTAAGCTGTTCATGTAGCCTTCACCACTTAAATTCTATTTGAGCTGGTGACAGGCATATTAGTGATGGGCAAAGTAAATATCTTCCGTTCTTGAAAAAAGAAAAATTTCTGTCACTCATTCTTAAATATTCAGTGAGCTCATACTGTGTTTAAATGATCAACTGTGGTGCCTTCACTGGCCCCAGGTCACACCTTTTTACCCTAAATTCTCAAACCTCAAACTACTCCATCTATGCACTCACAACCTGGTACATAGGAATGCAGAGCCTACAGACTTAAAAAAAAAATAATTAAAACAAATTTAAATGTTCATTATTATTATTATTATTATTTTAATTTTTAACTTTTTGGACCATACCGTGTGGCTGCAGGATCTTAGTTCTGCAACCTAGGATTGAACCTTTGCCCCCTGCGGCGGCGGTATTCAGTCCTAACCACTGGGTGCTCCCTGCGGTGGAAGTATAGAGTCCTAACTACTGGACCCCAGGGAAGGCCGTAAATGTTCATCTTTAAATTAAGTGACATGAGAACTCAGAGGAAGGAAATGGACTGGAAGCAAAGTGCTGGCTTTCCCTGCCCAGACTGCACCCTTCACGAGCATGTCTATAATGAGACCCTGTTGAATTGCTTTTCCTGGAATGTATATTTTCTTGCTACATCATACATTTGGTGGAACAACGTAGCTACTCTCTTAGCTGGTTGAAGATGGATCACCCCATAATGTAATTCAGACAAAAACTGGGTTTATTTTTTTCAAAGGCCATGGGAAGTTAGGCACATCTGCCCAGTGGCTCCTTTCTGGGCTAGGTTTTGCACCGATATGGAAACCCTGTTTTGCAGGACTCACACGCAGACTGAGGAGTTTCCGGAAAGGCGTCTCCGTAGCTCTTCTAACTGGAAAGTCCATCTCTGGAGGAAGTGGGGACCTTTTGCAACATTTCATTCCTCACTTTTCCTTCCATAAAATTCAAGCTTAAGATACAGAAGTTCTTCCAAATTGTAGATTCATGGAACCAGAATTGGAACAATTCAAATTCACGCAACTGGGACTCTTACATAATAGAGGCTCTGATCTGAAGCAACCCAGAGACTAAGAATCTAATCTGTACTTAACCTGTCAATTTTTTTTTTTCATAAGCAAAGGATCTGAACAGAACTTTCTCCATAGATGACACGCAAATTACCAATAAACACCTGAAAAGATGCTCCATATCATTAACCATTAGGGAAATAAGAATCAAAACCACAATGAGATATCACTTCCCACCCACTAAAATGGCTAGCATCAAGCAGTCATAATAACAGTGTTGGTGAGAATGCAGAGAAATTGAAACCCTCTTACACAACCGGCGAGAGTGAAAACAGGGCAGCCACTGTGTGAAACCACCTTGCAGTTCCTTAGAAAGTTAAATGTACTTGTTATCATTTGACCCAGCAGTTCCACAATCTTGGAACATGCCCAAGAGGAATAACAACAAATGGCCTCACAAGAACTGACAGATGAATGTTTTCAGCAGCGTTATTCACAAAGGCCAGAGTTGGAAACGACTCAAATACCTGTCAACCGATGAAGAGATAAGCAAAATGTGGTACATTCGTGCAATAGAGTATTATTCTGGCAATGAAAAGAATGAGGAGGGAGTCCTGGTGGTCCAGTGGTTGAGAAACCACCTTGCAGTGCTGGTTCGATTTCTGGTCTGGGGAGATCCCACATGTCACGGGGCAACTAAGCCCGTGAGCCACACTAACCACGCCGGCACGCTGGAGCCCGTGAGCCACAGCTAACTGCACTTAGCCTGTGAGCCTAGGCGCCTACAGTCTGTGCTGCGCAACAGGAGAAGCCACCACAGTAAGAAACCTGCATGCCGCAATTAGAGAGTCGCCCCTGCTCGGCACAGCTGGAGAGAGCCCACGTGCCAAAACTAAATAAAGAACAAATACTTAAAAATAGCAAGAAGACCGGATACATGCTACACTTCGGAACTTTGAAAACTTGATGCTAAGGAAAGAAGATAGTCACAAAAGATCACGTACTATAAGATTCTGCTTACGTGAAATGTTCAGAATAGATCAATCTGTAAAGACAAAGTAGATTAGGGGTTGCCTATGGCCAGCAGAAAGGAGGGGAACGGTGAGCGAAAACTAAAGGGTATGGGTTTTTTCTGAGTTGATGACACTGTTTCACTTCGGAACTTTGAAAACTTGATGCTAAGGAAAGAAGATAGTCACAAAAGATCACGTACTATAAGATTCTGCTTACGTGAAATGTTCAGAATAGATCAATCTGTAAAGACAAAGTAGATTAGGGGTTGCCTATGGCCAGCAGAAAGGAGGGGAACGGTGAGCGAAAACTAAAGGGTATGGGTTTTTTCTGACTAAAATGGATTATGTTTACCATTGCACAACAGTGACTATATTATACTAACAACCAGTGACTTCGACACCTTCTATAGGGGAATCGTGCAGTAGGTGAACTGTATTTCTAGGTTTCTTGTCTCAGTTTTTTTCACCATTCTGGCTGCCAGAAAATTATTTTTTATATTTATTCTCATTCTTTTTTTTGCTCCCTGTAAGCAAAACTTATTCCCTTTTGTGTTTGGTAGAGACAGAGGGAGGGAAACAACTTCCTTATTAAACTTCCTGAATCATGACGCTTCTAATACTCAGAGGTCATATTCAATTAGCTGTTGGGAGGAAGCAACATCAGCGCCTTTCACCTTTTTTCATAGGATTCATTTCTACACCGTTGTTTACCTTGGAGCATCTCCTCTCCTGGAGCTTCTGAACCACTCTGGCCTCAGATTCCCAATCTATAAAATGAGAGAGTTGGACTAGATCTCAGGGACCCACTCCAGCTCTGAAGTCCTGTGAAGATGTCAGTGTCCTGTGAGAAAACTAGACACATCAAACATGGATATTTTCCTGAGCCACTGTAGGCATAACTATAACCAGCTCTGCAAAGAACCTGAAAATGGATTGAAGTAGCTGCGTTTTAAAATCAGTGAACACAGTATGAAGTGGATGCAGCGGAAGACCAAGTCAGGAAACTTGATTTCTGCTTTTACGACTCATGGTGAGAATTTGGAGAAGTCACACGACCCCCTCGTGTACATTTCCTTTTAAGTCAGATGGGCTTCATATAACTACAGACCTCTCTCTAAGATATGTTCCCATTGATGAGTACATGAGCAAATATTGTAATGCAAAGATTTTAACAGTAGTTTGTATATTTATAAATTGAAACAAAAATGCTGTCATTGAAAGAATTCTTTCCTTGGAGAATATTTATGGCGCCTAATTTTTAGGGCGGCCCATTTTACTTCGATCTCATCAGCTCCTCTTAAAACAAATAAAGGGACTTCCCTGCTGGTTCAGTGGCTAAGACTCTGAACTCCCAACACAGGGGACCTGGGTTCCATCCCTGGTTTGAGAACAAGATCCATATGTTACAATTGAGACCTGGCACAGCCAAATAAATAAATTAAAAAAAAATAGTGAATATGGCATAATAAAAAATAAAAGAAGCATGAAAATAAAAGCATTAAGAAATCATGATCAATGTGAACAAGGCTAAGAAGAACATAAAAAAGTCAACAAAATATTTTCCTTGAGAATTTGGCCTTGTAAAAAATCGATGTTAATTATAAAAAATTGTTAAACTTATTTCTAGTTGACCTTCCTCCCCCACTTCTCTATTGATTTCACTGTTAAGTTGTCTTATCTTTCTGATCAGATCTCAGAAACCAGAGGTCAAGCGATCATGTCTAATTTCTCCTTTGTAACATCTCACTGTCTATAAAAATGCAGTTACCTGGTATTTACTCAGGAAATTCTCATGTCATCTGTTGCCTTGTGATGGAAGCGGTGATTAAATAAAAATGTAACAATAAACATTTTATAGTCCAGATAGACTTTTTTGTGGGTCTAATGATTTCCGAGAAACATAAACTTCATTTAAAGCATCTTAAACAATCACAAATGTCTCATAATATTCAGGAGGTCAATTACATCATAAAGAGACTTAGGTATGTGAACTCTAACAGTCACTAGAGTTCACACACCTAAGTAAGTGCTGGTCTTCAAAGTAGGGAGACTGCACACTTTTCCCAGTGACGGCACCTTTGCTCAAAATTGCATGGATCCTCCTCTGTGGGGAATTTTGTTCAGAGTCAGATGGCCAACTTTCAGGAGAACCAGCCTCATTACTTACAGTCACACAATGAGATGACTAGTGTTTCTTTTCCCTCTCTTTCACGCTACTTGAGTTATCAGCAAATAGAACACTTTGTACAGATGGTGATAGCACTCCCCCAATTCCTGTGTAATTGGAGTTAGACCTGGGCCTGCCTAAGAAAACAAACCTCCATACAGCCAAGGTTGCCTCTGTTACGGATACTTTCAGGTCGGTTATCGCATCCTTAAAGCAAACCTTGAAGACAGCTGGTATTTTGCTCAGGAATCGGGATACGTTTAGGGACACAGAGGAATTTCCCAGGTGGCTCAGTGGTAAAGTATACACCTGCCAATGCAGGAGATGCAAGAGACTCCTGTTTGATCCCTGAGTCGGGAAGATCCCCTGGAGAAGGAAATGGCAACCCACTCCTGTACCCTTGCCCGGAGAATCCCATGGACAGAGGAGCCTGCTGGGCTGCCGTCCATACGGTCACATAGAGTCAGACACAGACCTGTGTCCTGGGCCCTGTGTGATCTGGATGGGCTATACAAAGTCTGAAGCTGCTCACAGGGGTCCCTCTTGCCGAGGGTCCCCTGACACATCTCTGGCTGCTGCTGGAAGGCCCTCCAGGGATACAACAAAACCATTGCAGCGTCTTAGCACTGCACTAGGAAGCGCTCCCAAATGGCAGTGGTGGTTGCTAACTTTGACCGAGCTCCCAGCCTAACTTCCAGGAGTCGAGACCAAAGATGCTCACCTGGAGGGGCCAGGCTATCCTGAGGAGACTCTGCTCCTTGAGGAAAGGAACCCCCAGGAATGGGGGACCTACATCTTCCTTTTACCACCCCCAGGGTTCTCATCCTCACCCAGAAAAACCTAACTTCCTCCCAGGTATTGTTTAAAGATAAACTTTACCAGTGGCATCTTCAGAGCTTTGCTTTTTGACTCTTTCCAAAAAAAGAAGGAAAAAAGAAAAAAAAAGAAGAAGGAAGAAAGGACAGAGGAGAAAAAAAAATGTTTTGGCTTTTAAAATAATTGCTCCGTGTTTGCAAAAATTTGTAGACAGGTAGAGATCTTGTCCTCATGAAGAGATTATAAAGCAATTGTGCGGTATAAGAAAAAAAAAATGAAAGGAAGAGCACTGAGCTTAATAAGTTGAGCTATTATTCCCCTATTCATGCTTAGTCACTTAGTTGTATCTGATTCTCCATGACCCCGTGGACTGTAGTCAACCAGGCTCCTCTGTCCATGGGATTTCCCAGGCAAGAATACTGGAGTGGGTTGCCATTTCCTACTCCAAGGCATCTTCCCAACCCAGGGATTGAATTCATGTCTCCTTTACCACTGAGTCACCTGGGAACCTTGTGGTCATCCATTTAAAATATAGCAGTGTGTACATGTCGATCCCAAACTCCCTAACTATCCCTTCCCCCTGTCCTTTCCCCTGACAACCATAAATTCCTTCTCTGACTGTGAGTCTCTTTCTGTTTTATTAGCTCATTTCTATAATTTCTTTTTACATTCCATATATAAACGATGTCATACGATATTTCTACTTCTCTGTTTGACCTATAAAGGGTCCTTTAAAAGAACTGCACAGAGAGAGGGGAAGGATGGGGCAGGAAGTTGTTACTTGTCATAATGCCTTTCAGTGCTATGTCTTACTTTGATTAGAAAAGAAAATACACGGGGAATAATACTCAATATCTTGCAATAACCTATAATGGAAAAGGAATCTGAAAAAGAATATATGTATGTATAATCGAATCACTCTCCTGTACACTTGAAACTAATAATATTGTAAATTACTTATATCTCAATTAAAAAAAAAAAGAAAATGACAGAATTGCCCTAGTATTTTGTATTTGTTTTCTAGAGCTTCCACTACAAGGTACTACAAACTGAGAGGCTTAAACAACAGAAATGTAATGTCTCACAATTATGGAGACTAGAACCCAAGATCAAAGAAATTAGATTCCTAGATTATAGAAAGATGCTTCCAGAGTCCGTTTATCATTATCCAAACATTCAGGCATTAAAGACATCCCAGTCTTCTGGATTTTCAGGGTGTCTTGCAAATTGTCATTCTTGATCCTGCATGTTGGAGCAATTTCCTCTCTCATCCTCTTCACCTACTTGTCTTTGCCCTGAGAAAACCACTTTACATGCGTCACTCCTTTAATTCAACACACCGCCCCAGTGATTCAGAGCCAATAGTTCCCCCATTTTTCAGATGAAGCAACAAAGCCTAGAGAAGCTAAATAACACATCTGTCCTTTCAGAGCTAATTACCAGCCAGCTACGCTGTGAACCCAAGTGTCTGGTTCCAGAGCCTGTGATCTCAGGCACTAAGCTATGCTATTTCTTAAAAGATTAAAACAACAGCTGGCATAATAAAGTTTCACATCAGGGTCAGTAGAAGAACTTTTTACAGTTCCTTGGCATATGGCAAATGATCCATGAATTTCCCCACAACTTTATTGAGATATAATTGATATATAATACTGCATAAGTTTTAAAATGTGTGATGCAGTGACTTGATATACATATTTCTAGTGAAATGATTGCCTCAATAGTATTAGTTATCACATCTAACACCTCACATAGTTTTTTTTAAATCTTTTTTTCTCTTGTGGTGAGAACACTTAAGATCTACTCTTTTAGCAAACTTTCAAGTATACAATACACTTTTTTAAACTTTTTATTTTGTACTGGGATATAGCTGATTAACAAACAATGCTGTGATAGTTTCAAGTGAACAGCAAAGGGATTCAGCCCTATGCTGAATGACATGGAGTCATTCTCCCCCAAACACCCCTCCCATCCAGGCTGCCACATAACACTGAGCAGAGTTCCCTGTGCTGCACAGTAGGTCCTTGCTGGTGATCCATTTCAAATATAGCGGTGTGTACATGCCCATTCCAAACTCTCTAACTATCCCCTCCCCGCTATCCTTCCCCCTGGCAACCATAAGCTTGTTCTCAGAGTCTGTGAGTCTGTTTCCACTTTGTAAGTAAGTTCATTCAAGTATGCAATACACTTTGGTTAACTATAGTCACCAGGCTGTACATTATATCCTCAAATCTAATTCTTAAGATCTGTTCATCTTACAATTGGAAGTTTGTACCATTTGACCAACATCTCCCCATTTCTCCCAACCCCCCAACCCCTGGTACTACCAATCTACTCTCTGTTTCTATGAATTTGAATTTTTAAAATTTCAAATCTGAGTGCTGCCATGCAGTATTCGTCTTTCTTGTATGAATGTGATCAGTCCTTTTTTTTCCACTTCTGACACCCTTGTTCTTCCTTTGACTTATTGTTTTACAAGACAGACATATTTGGGGATCACAGAGATAAAAACTTACGTGGGACTTCTGGTGTTTCAGCGGTTAAAACTTCACACTCCAAACCCAACGAAGGGCACATGGATTTGATCACTGATTGGGGAACTAAGATCCACATGCCGCATGGTGTGGCTAAGAAACTGTTTTCAAAAAAGTACTTAAAAGATGACTATGTTTGTTTAGAAATTATGTAAATCATTGAAGCTGGCCGTTGCTGGAACTTTTCTGTTGCTGGATTGATAAATGGCCTAAAAGAGAACAATTTCTTGAAGAGAATACACAATTTTCAACAATGCTGTAATATTGTCTTTTGATCTAAGGCCAGGCCAGCTCTCAAGACACAAAGTAACATGGATACAGAGATGTCAACAGGGTTTGCTTTCAGTTCTGAATTGTGATATAGTTCTTAACTTTGAAAAAAAAAAATTCTTTTCACTCCCCCTTATATCTTTGGAAAATGAGACTTCTTTTCAGGTCGTGGCCAGACTTTGGTTGTGTTAAGTTTTATTGAAAATTAAACTGAGAATGCCTCCTGGAGATGGAGACTATTAGATCTGGGATTTGGTTTTTCCTACTTACAAGTGAATCATCGAGCCTGTGACTGTTTCCTGAGTGCTGGCGATAGACAAAGATTCCCGGGGCTGAGATGTGGGACTTTATTATTCGTGGAAGAGCAAGCAGCATGCACATCAGCATATTTGCTTCAGTTCTCGTTGCCCTTGGGTCCTGTGTGGGTGATGTGAGACAGCCCAGATGAGCGCTCTCTACGCAGTGGATTTGGAATGCAGCTGAGAAACACTGAGCTTGGGGAATCCACTGCTTTTAGAGCAAGCAGTAAGTAAGCCTGCTCCTTATCCCTGGGGAGATACTAATCCATCGCTCAAGGTTACCACCTGAATAAACTATCCTGCCCTGGAAAAAGAGCAGACAGTGATGAGAAAACTTTCAGTAGAAGCTAGATTAGTGGCAAACCAACTGTTAGTGGGGATCAGAAAGGCAGTGAGAAAACTTCATCATCGATGTGGGTAATGGCATGTGGCATTATGCAGAGCCCCATGACTTCCCTGGTGGCTTAGACGGTAAAGCGTCTGTTTACAATGCCAGAGACCTGGGTTCGATCCCTGCGTTGGGAAGATCCCCTGGAGAAGGAAATGGCAATCCACTCCAGTACTATTGCTTGGAAAATCCCATGGACAGAGGAGCCTGGCAGGCTACAGTCCATGGGGTCGCAAAGAGTCAGACACGACTGAGCGGCTTCACGGAATCAATGTACAAAACTGTTGTCTCTAATAACCTGGAAGATGGGAAATGCTACTAATAAACTTTTGGATTTGCCTAAAGAAATCCCCAGGCAGAATGATGTGAGTGTCACTTTGTTGGTCCTGGATGCATATGATAAGATACCAGGAAGAGACGAGGTCAAAATGCAACTGCTTAATTTGCAAGCACAGTTTTGAGAAAAACATAATGTATCCAAGATGNTCACGGAATCAATGTACAAAACTGTTGTCTCTAATAACCTGGAAGATGGGAAATGCTACTAATAAACTTTTGGATTTGCCTAAAGAAATCCCCAGGCAGAATGATGTGAGTGTCACTTTGTTGGTCCTGGATGCATATGATAAGATACCAGGAAGAGACGAGGTCAAAATGCAACTGCTTAATTTGCAAGCACAGTTTTGAGAAAAACATAATGTATCCAAGATGCACTCGGCTGTAAAATAAAATTGTTTATTATGCCCAGTGTCCATAGCAAATAAGATTCTCAAAATAAAATGAGGCCTGGGGCCAAGGTCCAAATTCAGCATACAGCTGTAATGTCACACTTAAGATCATTGGACAGTTTGAGGCAGTGTCAGCTAGACTCTTTCAAGAGACAAAAGAACATTGTCCGACTATTGCCTGGCTTATGACTCAACATAGAAAGAGACCAGCCTCAAAAATAACTGTAAATGTGACTTTTGCCCCATCGAGTAGACCTGTATCAGAGTCAGAGGAAATCCACAAAATTTTAAAGAGAGTGTTGCTGGCAAAATCGTTGCCAGCTGAGACTAAAAGGAACCGAGATAGTTCATAATGAATAAACAAACTCTGGGCTGTCAACATATGTAGCAGGCAGACTGAGAAATCTACTCAGCTGCAGAATGGGTCATTTCTGATAGGAGCTGAGTCAAGAGGCTTTCAGAAAAATGGATTGGATGGTTCGATACCCAGGGAGCAGTGATGGACCCTGATCAAGAAACTTTTCTTGGGCTTCCCTGGTGGTCCAGTGGTTAAGGATCTGCTTCACAATGCAGGGGATTTGGGTTCGATCCTTGGTTGGGGAGTTAAGATCCCACAAGCCAGGGAGCAATTAAGCCTGCGAGCGGTAACTACTGAGCACATGGGGCACAACTAGAGAGTCTGTGAGCCGTAACAGAAGATCCCACACGCTGCAGCTAAGACCTGACACAGCCAAATAAATAAATAAAAATAAATAAATATTTTTTAAAAAGAAAAAAAAGAGACCCTTCCTATTTCTGGTTCAGGGGGACCTAGTAACCATGTGCCCTGCTATATTTGAGAATTTCCATGGAACAGTGACTATTATGTGCCTCCCAACCTCCCCCTCCCTTGAATGGGAGTGTCTACTGTGGTTATCCTGCNAAAAGAGACCCTTCCTATTTCTGGTTCAGGGGGACCTAGTAACCATGTGCCCTGCTATATTTGAGAATTTCCATGGAACAGTGACTATTATGTGCCTCCCAACCTCCCCCTCCCTTGAATGGGAGTGTCTACTGTGGTTATCCTGCCTTCCTAATATATTTTGGGTATGTGGGGAGTGGGAAACTTGTGGGGGCAGGTGTTCCTCCTGACCGGAGCTGCAGCTGAGGATAGCACTCATTCGGACCAAATGGGCTTCCCTGGCAGCTCAGATGGTAAAGAATCTGCCTGCCACAGGAGAGCCAGGTTCAATCCTTGGGTTGCAAAGATCTCCTGGAGAAGAGCATGGCAACCCACTCCAGTATCCTTGCCTGGAGAATTCCACAGACAGGGGAGCCTGGCGGGCCACAGTCCATAAGGTCTGAGCAACTACTACTTTCACAGGTGGTGAGATCTTAGACTTTGAACCTGATGCCATAATTGGATGAGACACTTGGGGTTCCTGGGGTGGAAGTGAGCATATTTTGCCTGTGAGAGGAAAATAAGTAATTGTGGTCTGGTTGAAGATCATGGGAACTTGGAAAAAAAAAAGTGGGCACAATATTTTACTGGCTCTCTTATCAAAAAGAGGTGTTTATTGCTCTTGAATGTGGCTGCCTGCTTTGACCTATGGGATGCAGCAGAAGTGATTCAGTACAGCCTCCTAGCCTAGGGCTCAGGAAGTATAACAGCTTTGTAATTCTGCTTCCCGTGAAAAGCACAGGTTGTCCTGCCGGAGACATAGAGCTCAGCCAAGACATACATAAGGATGTTTTATCCCATTGAACTTCCTTGAGCTGTCAGATAGCTGCAGCCACAAGAGTGACCCCAGCAAAAAAGGTTATCGGTTTAGCCAACCAAATTGCTGATCTACTGAATCATGAATCACAACAGCAAAATAGATTCTGCATTCTGGTCTTGTTTATTATGGCCCACATAGTAACTGATGGGGCTTCCCTGGTGGCTCAGAGGTAAAGAATCTGCCTGCAGTGCAGAAGACCTGGGTTCAATCCCTGGGTCAGGAAGATTCCCTGGAGGAGGCCATGGCAACCCACTTTGATATTCTTGCCTAGAGAATCCCATGGACAGAGGAGCTTGGTGGGCTACTGTCCTTGGGGTCATTATGGCCCACATAGTAACTGATGGGGCTTCCCTGGTGGCTCAGAGGTAAAGAATCTGCCTGCAGTGCAGAAGACCTGGGTTCAATCCCTGGGTCAGGAAGATTCCCTGGAGGAGGCCATGGCAACCCACTTTGATATTCTTGCCTAGAGAATCCCATGGACAGAGGAGCTTGGTGGGCTACTGTCCTTGGGGTCACAAAGTCAGACATAACTGACTTGCTTAAGTAGCAGCAGCAGCAGTAACTGATATATCTTTTTTTTTTTTTTCTGTTTGTTTCTATTTTTATTATTTTTAGCACCCTATGGATTGTAATTATCTTAAAAATTTTTTTATGTTATTGAAGTATGGGCAGTTTTAGGGGGGCTTGTCTGGTGGCTCAGTGGTAAAGACTGCTTTCAATGCAGGAGACCTGGGTTCGATCCCTGGATTGGGAAGATCCTCTGGAGAAGGGAATGGCAACCCACTCCAATATTCTTGTCTGAGAATCCCACGGACAGAGGAGCCTGTTGGGTTACAGTCCATGAGGTCGAAAAGAGTTGGACACGACTGAGCGACTAACACACACATCAGTGATTTATAATTTGTGTTAATTTCTGCTGTACAGCAAAGTGATTCAGTTATATACATATTCACTTATATATCCATATTCTTTTCCATTATGGTTTATTACAGAATATTGAATAGTTCTTTGCTATATAAGTTCTTTTTAAAAAATTAATTTTTAAAAGTGGAGGATAATTGCTTTACAATGTCATGTTGGTTTCTGCCATACAACAACATGAATCAGTCATAAATACATATATCCCTTCCATCTTGAGCCTCCCTCCCATCCCCCTGTCTCACCCCTCTAGGTCATCACAGAGCACCAGGCTGAGCTCCCTGTGCTATACAGCAGCTTCCCACTAGCTATCTATTTTACACATGGGAGTGCATATGTGCCAATGATACTTTCTCCATTCATCCTACCTTCTCCTTTCCTGCTGTGTCCACAAGTCCACTCTCTACGTCGGCAATACATACGTTCTTATTGCAAACTAGCCACAAACATAAAATCCTTTCAGAAGAGTCTCCCAGTACAACTATTTATTAAAAGCTAGGCATCTAGACTATATTATTCTGTAGCTCCGCTTCCAGGTATACACAGTAGAAAGGTCTCCATATAAATCCCTAAAAGATGTAAAATTATGCATGGAGCAGCATATCTGTGATAACCATTAACTGATAACATCCATATTTCCATCAATGGTAGAATGGATAAATCGTGATATATTCATACAATAGAATGCTATGCCGAAAGAAAATGAAAAAAAAAAAAAACCAACTACTTCTATAAACAACTACATAGATAAATCTCACAAATGTAGTGTTGAGTAAAAACTCCAACACAAAAAAAAGTAAACTGTATGATTAGCAGTTAGAATACTGGCGGTTTCTGCAGTGAAACAGAGTAAAGATTCGGAAGTGGCCCATTAAAAAAAAAAAAACCAACTACTTCTATAAACAACTACATAGATAAATCTCACAAATGTAGTGTTGAGTAAAAACTCCAACACAAAAAAAAGTAAACTGTATGATTAGCAGTTAGAATACTGTCTGTTTCTGCAGTGAAACAGAGTAAAGATTCGGAAGTGGCCCATGGAGGGTTTCTCAGGGGCTGCTGCTGCTGCTCCTGCTGCGTCACTTCAGTCGTGTCCGACTCTGTATGACCCCATAGACGACAGAACTGAAGCGACTTAGCAGCAGCAGCAGCAATGTCTTCAGGGGACAACTTGGTTTTACCTTGTCAACTATTCTCTCTGTGACAGCTCTGATCAACCTTCAAGAATGTCTTTTCTCTCTTATATCTAAATCCTGTTTTTAATCTGGACTAAATACTGATCAAGTATGACAGCATCCTTTAATACATTGTACATGTTGATGTACAGGGACTTCCCTGGTGGCTCAGATGGTAAAGTGTCTGCCCGCAATCACAATGCGGGAGACCCGGGTTTGATCCCTGGGTGAGGAAGAGCCCCTGGAGAAGGAAATGGCAACCCACTCCAGTACTCTTGCCTGGAAAATCCCATGGACAGAGCAACCTGGTAGGCTACAGTCCATGGGGTCGCAAAGAGTCAGACAGGACTGAGCGACTTCACTTTCACATGTTGATGTTACTGGACAGGGAAAAGTCGGGAGTCCTTAGGATGGACAGCCAAGTGAAAGTTCTTGACTTTGCCCAGGGAAGAATTCAAGACCCAGCCAAAGTAAAAGGAAAGCAGGTTATTGGGACAGATACACATTCTACAGACAGATCTTGACCAGCTCAGAACATGTGACCAGCCCCAGGGCATGGGGTTGAGGATTTTTATGGATTGAGTTACTTCATATGAAGAGCCCCTGGAGAAGGAAATGGCAACCCACTCCAGTACTCTTGCCTGGAAAATCCCATGGACAGAGCAACCTGGTAGGCTACAGTCCATGGGGTCGCAAAGAGTCAGACAGGACTGAGCGACTTCACTTTCACATGTTGATGTTACTGGACAGGGAAAAGTCGGGAGTCCTTAGGATGGACAGCCAAGTGAAAGTTCTTGACTTTGCCCAGGGAAGAATTCAAGACCCAGCCAAAGTAAAAGGAAAGCAGGTTATTGGGACAGATACACATTCTACAGACAGATCTTGACCAGCTCAGAACATGTGACCAGCCCCAGGGCATGGGGTTGAGGATTTTTATGGATTGAGTTACTTCATAAGCCAACAAGTGGGAGGAATATTCTTGCTATTTGGGGGAAGCGTGAGGATTTCCCAGGAACTGGGCCACTGCTCACTTTTTGGCAGTCAGCAAGCAGCAGAACCAGACTTAGAACCTGCAAATTCAAATCCAATACCCTTCTCTCAATCCTACAACTATCATGTGCATTAGGTTACTTTTTTGCACCTTATTATGTTAAATCCAAATTCCTTGGTCTGTTATTAAAGCATCTCCATAATCTGGGTTAACTCTTACTGTCCAGCCTTGGTCTCCTAAAGCTCCTCTAGTGAATATTATGGCTGGCACTCCCGAGTTTATTCCTCCCCATTGAGCAGCAGCGTGCATTCTGGGAGATTGTCCTTCCTCCAGGGCACGCTTGACTGTTCTAAGAATAACTGAATCCTCTGACTAGTGAATTAGTTCATAAACATGTGAGCAATCCAATACTGGCCAAAGAGATGCAGAGTGTTGCTAGAGACTTCTAGGTAAGTTCTCTACTCCCTTTAAAAAAATAATTTTATTTATTTAGTTTTGGTTGTGCTGAGTCTTCAGTGCTGGGCTTGGGCTACTCTTTAGGTGAGGTGCACGTGCTTCTCACTGTGGTGGCTTGTCTTGTGGGGTGTGGGCTCTACGTGCCCGGGCTTCAGCAGTTGTGGCATGCGGGCTCAGTAGTTGCAGCTCCCAGGCTCTAGAGCACAGGCATAATAGTTGTGGTGCACGGGCTTATTTGCTCTGCAGCATGTGGGATCCTCCCGGACCAGGGATCAAACCCATGTCTCCTGCACTGGCAGCAGGATTCTTTACCACTGAACCACCAGGGAAACCCCCCTGTCTGTTATTAAAAGGGTAACAGGAAGTCCTTCCTTCACTCTCTCGTGTTGGATGGGAATAAGGAGGTGCAAGGCTCCAATACTGTCTGAGTCACCAGGGAAGCCCTGCATGGCTATAATACAATTCATTCTTCCATTTTACATTGATGGACATTTGGGTAGTTTCTGGGCTTCCCTCATAGCTCAGTTGGTAAAGAATCCACCTGTCATGCAGGAGATCCCGGTTCGATTCCTGGGTCGGGAAGATCCCCTGGAGAAGGGATAGGCTACCCACNAAAAAAAAAATTCTTTTCACTCCCCCTTATATCTTTGGAAAATGAGACTTCTTTTCAGGTCGTGGCCAGACTTTGGTTGTGTTAAGTTTTATTGAAAATTAAACTGAGAATGCCTCCTGGAGATGGAGACTATTAGATCTGGGATTTGGTTTTTCCTACTTACAAGTGAATCATCGAGCCTGTGACTGTTTCCTGAGTGCTGGCGATAGACAAAGATTCCCGGGGCTGAAATGTGGGACTTTATTATTCGTGGAAGAGCAAGCAGCATGCACATCAGCATATTTGCTTCAGTTCTCGTTGCCCTTGGGTCCTGTGTGGGTGATGTGAGACAGCCCAGATGAGCGCTCTCTACGCAGTGGATTTGGAATGCAGCTGAGAAACACTGAGCTTGGGGAATCCACTGCTTTTAGAGCAAGCAGTAAGTAAGCCTGCTCCTTATCCCTGGGGAGATACTAATCCATCGCTCAAGGTTACCACCTGAATAAACTATCCTGCCCTGGAAAAAGAGCAGACAGTGATGAGAAAACTTTCAGTAGAAGCTAGATTAGTGGCAAACCAACTGTTAGTGGGGATCAGAAAGGCAGTGAGAAAACTTCATCATCGATGTGGGTAATGGCATGTGGCATTATGCAGAGCCCCATGACTTCCCTGGTGGCTTAGACGGTAAAGCGTCTGTTTACAATGCCAGAGACCTGGGTTCGATCCCTGCGTTGGGAAGATCCCCTGGAGAAGGAAATGGCAATCCACTCCAGTACTATTGCTTGGAAAATCCCATGGACAGAGGAGCCTGGCAGGCTACAGTCCATGGGGTCGCAAAGAGTCAGACACGACTGAGCGGCTTCACGGAATCAATGTACAAAACTGTTGTCTCTAATAACCTGGAAGATGGGAAATGCTACTAATAAACTTTTGGATTTGCCTAAAGAAATCCCCAGGCAGAATGATGTGAGTGTCACTTTGTTGGTCCTGGATGCATATGATAAGATACCAGGAAGAGACGAGGTCAAAATGCAACTGCTTAATTTGCAAGCACAGTTTTGAGAAAAACATAATGTATCCAAGATGCACTCGGCTGTAAAATAAAATTGTTTATTATGCCCAGTGTCCATAGCAAATAAGATTCTCAAAATAAAATGAGGCCTGGGGCCAAGGTCCAAATTCAGCATACAGCTGTAATGTCACACTTAAGATCATTGGACAGTTTGAGGCAGTGTCAGCTAGACTCTTTCAAGAGACAAAAGAACATTGTCCGACTATTGCCTGGCTTATGACTCAACATAGAAAGAGACCAGCCTCAAAAATAACTGTAAATGTGACTTTTGCCCCATCGAGTAGACCTGTATCAGAGTCAGAGGAAATCCACAAAATTTTAAAGAGAGTGTTGCTGGCAAAATCATTGCCAGCTGAGACTAAAAGGAACCGAGATAGTTCATAATGAATAAACAAACTCTGGGCTGTCAACATATGTAGCAGGCAGACTGAGAAATCTACTCAGCTGCAGAATGGGTCATTTCTGATAGGAGCTGAGTCAAGAGGCTTTCAGAAAAATGGATTGGATGGTTCGATACCCAGGGAGCAGTGATGGACCCTGATCAAGAAACTTTTCTTGGGCTTCCCTGGTGGTCCAGTGGTTAAGGATCTGCTTCACAATGCAGGGGATTTGGGTTCGATCCTTGGTTGGGGAGTTAAGATCCCACAAGCCAGGGAGCAATTAAGCCTGCGAGCGGTAACTACTGAGCACATGGGGCACAACTAGAGAGTCTGTGAGCCGTAACAGAAGATCCCACACGCTGCAGCTAAGACCTGACACAGCCAAATAAATAAATAAAAATAAATAAATATTTTTTAAAAAGAAAAAAAAGAGACCCTTCCTATTTCTGGTTCAGGGGGACCTAGTAACCATGTGCCCTGCTATATTTGAGAATTTCCATGGAACAGTGACTATTATGTGCCTCCCAACCTCCCCCTCCCTTGAATGGGAGTGTCTACTGTGGTTATCCTGCCTTCCTAATATATTTTGGGTATGTGGGGAGTGGGAAACTTGTGGGGGCAGGTGTTCCTCCTGACAGGAGCTGCAGCTGAGGATAGCACTCATTCGGACCAAATGGGCTTCCCTGGCAGCTCAGATGGTAAAGAATCTGCCTGCCACAGGAGAGCCAGGTTCAATCCTTGGGTTGCAAAGATCTCCTGGAGAAGAGCATGGCAACCCACTCCAGTATCCTTGCCTGGAGAATTCCACAGACAGGGGAGCCTGGCGGGCCACAGTCCATAAGGTCTGAGCAACTACTACTTTCACAGGTGGTGAGATCTTAGACTTTGAACCTGATGCCATAATTGGATGAGACACTTGGGGTTCCTGGGGTGGAAGTGAGCATATTTTGCCTGTGAGAGGAAAATAAGTAATTGTGGTCAGGTTGAAGATCATGGGAACTTGGAAAAAAAAAGTGGGCACAATATTTTACTGGCTCTCTTATCAAAAAGAGGTGTTTATTGCTCTTGAATGTGGCTGCCTGCTTTGACCTATGGGATGCAGCAGAAGTGATTCAGTATAGCCTCCTAGCCTAGGGCTCAGGAAGTATAACAGCTTTGTAATTCTGCTTCCCGTGAAAAGCACAGGTTGTCCTGCCGGAGACATAGAGCTCAGCCAAGACATACATAAGGATGTTTTATCCCATTGAACTTCCTTGAGCTGTCAGATAGCTGCAGCCACAAGAGTGACCCCAGCAAAAAAGGTTATCGGTTTAGCCAACCAAATTGCTGATCTACTGAATCATGAATCACAACAGCAAAATAGATTCTGCATTCTGGTCTTGTTTATTATGGCCCACATAGTAACTGATGGGGCTTCCCTGGTGGCTCAGAGGTAAAGAATCTGCCTGCAGTGCAGAAGACCTGGGTTCAATCCCTGGGTCAGGAAGATTCCCTGGAGGAGGCCATGGCAACCCACTTTGATATTCTTGCCTAGAGAATCCCATGGACAGAGGAGCTTGGTGGGCTACTGTCCTTGGGGTCACAAAGTCAGACATAACTGACTTGCTTAAGTAGCAGCAGCAGCAGTAACTGATATATCTTTTTTTTTTTTTTCTGTTTGTTTCTATTTTTATTATTTTTAGCACCCTATGGATTGTAATTATCTTAAAAATTTTTTTATGTTATTGAAGTATGGGCAGTTTTAGGGGGGCTTGTCTGGTGGCTCAGTGGTAAAGACTGCTTTCAATGCAGGAGACCTGGGTTCGATCCCTGGATTGGGAAGATCCTCTGGAGAAGGGAATGGCAACCCACTCCAATATTCTTGTCTGAGAATCCCACGGACAGAGGAGCCTGTTGGGTTACAGTCCATGAGGTCGAAAAGAGTTGGACACGACTGAGCGACTAACACACACATCAGTGATTTATAATTTGTGTTAATTTCTGCTGTACAGCAAAGTGATTCAGTTATATACATATTCACTTATATATCCATATTCTTTTCCATTATGGTTTATTACAGAATATTGAATAGTTCTTTGCTATATAAGTTCTTTTTAAAAAATTAATTTTTAAAAGTGGAGGATAATTGCTTTACAATGTCATGTTGGTTTCTGCCATACAACAACATGAATCAGTCATAAATACATATATCCCTTCCATCTTGAGCCTCCCTCCCATCCCCCTGTCTCACCCCTCTAGGTCATCACAGAGCACCAGGCTGAGCTCCCTGTGCTATACAGCAGCTTCCCACTAGCTATCTATTTTACACATGGGAGTGCATATGTGCCAATGATACTTTCTCCATTCATCCTACCTTCTCCTTTCCTGCTGTGTCCACAAGTCCACTCTCTACGTCGGCAATACATACGTTCTTATTGCAAACTAGCCACAAACATAAAATCCTTTCAGAAGAGTCTCCCAGTACAACTATTTATTAAAAGCTAGGCATCTAGACTATATTATTCTGTAGCTCCGCTTCCAGGTATACACAGTAGAAAGGTCTCCATATAAATCCCTAAAAGATGTAAAATTATGCATGGAGCAGCATATCTGTGATAACCATTAACTGATAACATCCATATTTCCATCAATGGTAGAATGGATAAATCGTGATATATTCATACAATAGAATGCTATGCCGAAAGAAAATGAAAAAAAAAAAAAACCAACTACTTCTATAAACAACTACATAGATAAATCTCACAAATGTAGTGTTGAGTAAAAACTCCAACACAAAAAAAAGTAAACTGTATGATTAGCAGTTAGAATACTGGCGGTTTCTGCAGTGAAACAGAGTAAAGATTCGGAAGTGGCCCATGGAGGGTTTCTCAGGGGCTGCTGCTGCTGCTCCTGCTGCGTCACTTCAGTCGTGTCCGACTCTGTATGACCCCATAGACGACAGAACTGAAGCGACTTAGCAGCAGCAGCAGCAATGTCTTCAGGGGACAACTTGGTTTTACCTTGTCAACTATTCTCTCTGTGACAGCTCTGATCAACCTTCAAGAATGTCTTTTCTCTCTTATATCTAAATCCTGTTTTTAATCTGGACTAAATACTGATCAAGTATGACAGCATCCTTTAATACATTGTACATGTTGATGTACAGGGACTTCCCTGGTGGCTCAGATGGTAAAGTGTCTGCCCGCAATCACAATGCGGGAGACCCGGGTTTGATCCCTGGGTGAGGAAGAGCCCCTGGAGAAGGAAATGGCAACCCACTCCAGTACTCTTGCCTGGAAAATCCCATGGACAGAGCAACCTGGTAGGCTACAGTCCATGGGGTCGCAAAGAGTCAGACAGGACTGAGCGACTTCACTTTCACATGTTGATGTTACTGGACAGGGAAAAGTCGGGAGTCCTTAGGATGGACAGCCAAGTGAAAGTTCTTGACTTTGCCCAGGGAAGAATTCAAGACCCAGCCAAAGTAAAAGGAAAGCAGGTTATTGGGACAGATACACATTCTACAGACAGATCTTGACCAGCTCAGAACATGTGACCAGCCCCAGGGCATGGGGTTGAGGATTTTTATGGATTGAGTTACTTCATAAGCCAACAAGTGGGAGGAATATTCTTGCTATTTGGGGGAAGGGTGAGGATTTCCCAGGAACTGGGCCACTGCTCACTTTTTGGCAGTCAGCAAGCAGCAGAACCAGACTTAGAACCTGCAAATTCAAATCCAATACCCTTCTCTCAATCCTACAACTATCATGTGCATTAGGTTACTTTTTTGCACCTTATTATGTTAAATCCAAATTCCTTGGTCTGTTATTAAAGCATCTCCATAATCTGGGTTAACTCTTACTGTCCAGCCTTGGTCTCCTAAAGCTCCTCTAGTGAATATTATGGCTGGCACTCCCGAGTTTATTCCTCCCCATTGAGCAGCAGCGTGCATTCTGGGAGATTGTCCTTCCTCCAGGGCACGCTTGACTGTTCTAAGAATAACTGAATCCTCTGACTAGTGAATTAGTTCATAAACATGTGAGCAATCCAATACTGGCCAAAGAGATGCAGAGTGTTGCTAGAGACTTCTAGGTAAGTTCTCTACTCCCTTTAAAAAAATAATTTTATTTATTTAGTTTTGGTTGTGCTGAGTCTTCAGTGCTGGGCTTGGGCTACTCTCTAGGTGAGGTGCACGTGCTTCTCACTGTGGTGGCTTGTCTTGTGGGGTGTGGGCTCTACGTGCCCGGGCTTCAGCAGTTGTGGCATGCGGGCTCAGTAGTTGCAGCTCCCAGGCTCTAGAGCACAGGCATAATAGTTGTGGTGCACGGGCTTATTTGCTCTGCAGCATGTGGGATCCTCCCGGACCAGGGATCAAACCCATGTCTCCTGCACTGGCAGCAGGATTCTTTACCACTGAACCACCAGGGAAACCCCCCTGTCTGTTATTAAAAGGGTAACAGGAAGTCCTTCCTTCACTCTCTCGTGTTGGATGGGAATAAGGAGGTGCAAGGCTCCAATACTGTCTGAGTCACCAGGGAAGCCCTGCATGGCTATAATACAATTCATTCTTCCATTTTACATTGATGGACATTTGGGTAGTTTCTGGGCTTCCCTCATAGCTCAGTTGGTAAAGAATCCACCTGTCATGCAGGAGATCCCGGTTCGATTCCTGGGTCGGGAAGATCCCCTGGAGAAGGGATAGGCTACCCACTCCAGTATTCTTGGGCTTCCCTCGTGGCTCAGCTGGTAAAGAATCCACCTGCAATGCAGGAGACCTGGGTTCGATCCCTGGGTTGGGAAGATCCCCTGGAGAAGGGATAGGCTACCCACTCCAGTCTTCTGGCCTGGAGAATTCCATGGACTCTGTAGTCCATGGGGTCTCAAAGAGTTGGACACAACTGAGAAACTTTCACCTGTCACTATCTATTGGGTAGTTTCTAGTCTTAGATGGTTAAGAATAAAACTCTTGGGCTTCCTTGGTGGTCCAGTAGTTAATAATCCACCTGCCAACACAGGACATGGGTTTGGTTCCTGGTGTAGGAGGATTCCCACCTGCTTCAGAGCAACCCAGCCCGTGAGCCACAACTACTGAGCCTGTGCTTCAGAATCCTCAAGCCACAGCTACTAAAGCCCGCACACCTCGAGCCTGTGCTCCGCAACAAGAGAAGCCAACAAGTGAAGCCGCTGCAATGAGAAGGCCACGCGCCCCAGGGAAGAGCAGCCTCCACCTGCTGCAGCTAGAGAAGGCTGGGTGCACAGCAAAGAATATGCAGAAACGAAGTAGCCAAAAAATAAATAAAAATGAAAAAGAAGACAACTCTCTACTGGGAAAATGTGTAGGAGTGAAAACACTGGACGTTATACGTCAGTTTCAATTTCCATACAGAAAAACGTTGAAACCTAGACTATAGCGGTAGGAAACAAATGATACACTTACTCAGCTTGGGAACTTCATGACATTATCCTGAACTCATCTTGGTTTTTTTTTTGAAGGAAAATTAATCATTATCAAAATATCAGAGAATTTCATTAATATGTACCTAATTTGCACTCCAGTCACCTTACATCATACATTATTGCCTAATGCTGTTATTTACTAGCTATTTGATCGCGAACAAATTCCTTAACCTCCCAGATCCTCAGCTTCCTCATATGTAAAATAAGGACAACAAACAGCACTTACTTCACAGGTTTTCATGAGAATTAGGTGAGCTGAGGCATATAAAGTACATATCACCTCACCTGACACAGAATGGTGCTCAGAAATAATAACTATTATCATTATTATGATATATCATCTTACAACAACGTAGTAAGAATTCATACCCCATTTTCAGAGGCAATATGCAAAAAATGTCTAGTTATAGAACTAAGATTGATATTCAAATTTCTATCTACATGGGTACCAGAGTCCAAGCTTCTTCCACTGCACTATTCCCACAAGGTATGTATTTTCATGGTGTATCTTTCAATCTTCACAGTGATCCTGTTAAATGATTTATGCCAACATGAAGCCAACAAGAAGGGAACAATATAATAAATTAGGGGAAAAAAGTCTGAAATAAAGTCTCAGAGAAACATGAGATAAAATTCAGTTTGCTGTGTTATTTCTTCCCCCAAATAGTGAACCATAGTTACCCAGAGTACTCTGAAGCATTCTAGGGCTCCCTGGTAGCTCAGCTGGTAAAGAATCTGGTTGCAATGCAGGAGATCCCAGTTGGATTCCTGGGTCAGCAAGAACCCCTAGACAAGGGATAGGCTACCCACTCCAGTATTAGAGGGCTTCCTTGGTGGCTGAGAATCCGCCTGTAATGCGGGAGACCTGGCTTCGATCCCTGGGTTGGGAAGCTGCCCTGGAGTAGGGCATGGATATCCACTCCAGGATTCTTGCCTGGAGAATTCCATGGACAGAGGGGCCTGGCGAGCAACAGTCTATGGGGTCACCGAGTCAGACACAACAGAGCGACTAAGCACAGACAGCATAGCACAGGGCTCCATGGGAGAATTTTGCAAGTAAAGACAGGATTTAGAAGGGTGTTGTGTGTTGACACTTTTATAAACATTTAACCATATATGCCACTTTTTCTCTAATTTCTTCTCTTTATTGTTGCTGATCCCCCGCCCCAATGTAATCATGGCAGGATTAAGGATAGCACATTCGAAGGGGCTTGTGGGAAATTTTAACAAAAGGATTATCTGTAAATACGTGGGCGGTTAAGGAGAAGCAACAAGGCGAATCGAACGTTTGTGAGGACAGAGAGAACACCAGCCATCGTGGCGCCTGCACTGGAAAAGCGAGGGAATGCTATGGTTACTACAATAGGGAGACTATTACTCTGCCTGTAGGAAACCACTGCCAGCAGCAGTTGTCGCTGTTGGGGGCTGGACTCAAGACACGTGAGATGACCTGGGAGGGTGGAAGGCTGAGAAATAAATGCCCTGACCTCGCTGGGTGTATCCCTGATGTGTGTGTGGGGGTGATGGAGGAGGTGGAGGGTGAACATGGCGGCTGTGTCTCTCGGATATTTGTGAAGGAGGTGAGGGCGGTAGCGACACGTTCTGCACGAGACTTTTGCAGTTAGACATTTTTTTTCCATGTCTAGACTTGGGCAATTTTAGTAACTTGCCCAAGGTCCTTGAGCTAGTAAGTGAGGAAGAGTTGAAGTTGAAGCCTGGGTGTATGTTACGCAATAGTTCTTACTTCTAGCTGAATGTTAGTTAACACCTGAAAGAAAAAGTGAAGTCGCTCAGTCGTGTCCGACTCTTGGCAATCCCTGTGGACTGTAGCCTACCAGGCTCCTTGGTCCATGGGATTTTGCAGGCAAGAGTACTGGAGTGGGTTGCCATTTCTTTCCTTCTTCAGGGGATCTTCCCCACCTAGGGATCGAACCCACGTCTCCCACATTGCAGGCAGACACTTTACCGTCTGAGCCACCAGGGAAGCTTAGTATCACTTAGCGAAGGGCTTATAGAGTACTGACGTCAAGAACCCATCCTTTGAGATCTCAATACAATTCGCATGGCTGGGGGGCCCAGGCAGCGTATTAAAAGCTCCCCCAGGTGATTCTAATGTGCAGCTAGGGTTGGAAAACTGTGGTCTGGCTGAACGCCAGTATCTGTGCTGTTTTCACTGTAATGTGATCTGCGCTGGGCACAGAAGTAGTGACAAAGGCATCACTGACCTGAAGAACCCTCTATCTAACGCTGAGCAAACCATCACAACACAGAGGGGAAGCCAGAGGCAGTTTGGAGGAGTGAGGGGAGATTCCTCAGAGATCAAGCTGGAGCAGAGCTGGTGGTATGGTTTTCCCACCTGCTGGTCTTTGAACCAAGCACGGAATAATATTTCATTTCAGTTCACTCCTTCAGTTTTGTCCGACTCTTTACGACCCCATGGACTGCAGCACGCCAGGGTTCCCTTGTCCATCACCAACTCTTGGAGCTCGCTAATAGCTAATTTAATTCTTATCACCACCCCGCCAATAGTGCTGTTATTAATATTATTTTAATCAACAATCATTATTTGTTAAATTAACATCTCAGTATATCCGTTTTTTTCTGGAGGAGGGCATGGCAGCCCACTCTAGTATGCTTGCTTGGAGAATCCCATGGACGGAGGTGCCTGGCGGGCTCAGTCCATGGGGTCGCAAAGAGTTGGACACAACTGAAGCGACTTAGCACATATATCCTTTTTACACTTATGGATGCTAAAACACAGAGAAATTAAGTGTCTCATTCGCGGTCACACAGAGGTATAAGTGGGCTTGAACCCAAGTAGTTTGGTCTGAGATCCCACCTGCATTAAAAGTATGTGAATTAGCAAAGGTGATGCTGAGTGGGAGGTGTGGTCAGGGAGAGAAGGTTGAGGAAATGGTATTCCTGGCATCCTGGCAGAGTCTTTGTGGATTGGAGCCTGTAGGGGGATTTGGGGCAGGGTTGGGGGTGGGGTTAAGGGAGGGGAGGGAGTCTGGGGGAGGGAAGGAGAAGCAGGCACCCCACACCAATTTCCCAGTGGTGAGGCTGTACTGTGGATTTTATTCTCAAGGCAGTAAGCAGTCAGGAGAGAGTAACTTGGTCAGGTTGGCATTTTTAAGCCAGAGAAAGGACAGGACTCTGGCCGAAAAGGAAATGGAGGCAGGTGGGGACACTGGNAGCGACTTAGCACATATATCCTTTTTACACTTATGGATGCTAAAACACAGAGAAATTAAGTGTCTCATTCGCGGTCACACAGAGGTATAAGTGGGCTTGAACCCAAGTAGTTTGGTCTGAGATCCCACCTGCATTAAAAGTATGTGAATTAGCAAAGGTGATGCTGAGTGGGAGGTGTGGTCAGGGAGAGAAGGTTGAGGAAATGGTATTCCTGGCATCCTGGCAGAGTCTTTGTGGATTGGAGCCTGTAGGGGGATTTGGGGCAGGGTTGGGGGTGGGGTTAAGGGAGGGGAGGGAGTCTGGGGGAGGGAAGGAGAAGCAGGCACCCCACACCAATTTCCCAGTGGTGAGGCTGTACTGTGGATTTTATTCTCAAGGCAGTAAGCAGTCAGGAGAGAGTAACTTGGTCAGGTTGGCATTTTTAAGCCAGAGAAAGGACAGGACTCTGGCCGAAAAGGAAATGGAGGCAGGTGGGGACACTGGGGAATGCGGAAGGAGAAACATGTTTGGGTTTGGCCTTAGAGAGTGGGAAAGGTTGAGATAATATAGAAGCAGAAATGCGGTAAAATGAGTTCTTGAGTGCATCTATCGGTCAGGCATTCCACAATTTATCTATGTTTATAATGAAGCACGGACGCTTGATAACGATTTCTTTAAGTTGGAATGCAATCTAGCATCTTCTAGGATAGACTCATAACTGTCACCCTTCCTTTCCTGGGGGAGACAGATGTGAGATGATGGGCAAAGCCCAGAGATGAATTCATAAAGTGTTTAAGGAGGCAAGGGGAGATATGAACACACTAAAATCTGCAAAATATATGTTATCCTCTTAATTAAAAGATTAGTAGTTATGTCAAAAAATGAGATTTCTAGCATCTTCTAGGATAGACTCATAACTGTCACCCTTCCTTTCCTGGGGGAGACAGATGTGAGATGATGGGCAAAGCCCAGAGATGAATTCATAAAGTGTTTAAGGAGGCAAGGGGAGATATGAACACACTAAAATCTGCAAAATATATGTTATCCTCTTAATTAAAAGATTAGTAGTTATGTCAAAAAATGAGATTTCTTTATGCATGTGTTTCAACATTGAAATCTGTTTAATTTCTCACGTTTGGTGTGGAAGTCTGGGAAAAAAATGTCAAGACATTTTAAAAACAGAGTTCATTTGGTGGGTATAATTTGATCAGTCATGTTTAGTTTTCCTTAGTCTCAAAACTTTCTTCCTCACCAGGAAAGGAATGGAGAAGTGGAAGATGATGAGGTGGAGGTTTAGGGGCAGCCCAGGGCCTTTAGAAACACATAGCAGGCTTCTTTGCTGGAGAAATGTACCCTTTGGTATTTTCTTTTAAACTGAAGTATAGTTGATTTACAATGTTGTGTCACTTTCAGGTATACAGCCATGTGGTTCAGTTTATAATAGAATCTATATATATATAGTTATATGTAATAGCTGTATCTATATAGATATTAAACTGAATCTATATATAAAAGATATATAGATATAAAAGATACATATGGAAAATATATATATTCTTTTTCAGATTTTTTTCCATTATAGATTATTACAAGATATTAAATATAGTTCACTGTCGTATACAGGTCCTTGCCTGCTGGTACAGTTTATTTAATAAATTGTTTTTTAATATAATTTTTAAATTTTTTTTTTTTTTTGAAGTATTGTTGATGTACAATGTTGTTTTAGTTTCAGTTCAGTTCAGTTCAGTCGCTCAGTCGTGTCCGACTCTTTGCGACCCTATGAATCGCAGCACACCAGGCCTCCCTGTTCATCACCATCTCCCGGAGTTCACTCAGACTCACATCCATCACGTCCATGATGCCATCCAGCCATCTCATCTTTCGTCATCCCCTTCTCCTCCTGCCCCTAGACCCTCCCAGCATCAGAGTCTTTACCAATGAGTCAACTCTTCGCATGAGGTGACCGAAGTACTGGAGTTTCAGCTTTAGCATCATTCCTTCCAAAGAAATCCCAGGGTTGATCTCCTTCAGAATGGACTGGTTGGATCTCTGCAGTCCAAGGGACTCTCAAGAGTCTTCTCCAATACCACAGTTCAAAAGCATCAATTCTTCGGTGCTCAGCCTTCTTCACAGTCCAACTCTCACATCCATACGTGACCACAGGAAAAACCATAGCCTTGATTAGATGGACCTTAGTCGGCAAAGTAATGTCTCTGCTTTTGAATATACTATCCAGGTTGGTCATAACTTTTCTTCCAAGGAGTAAGCATCTTTTAATTTGATGACTGCAGTCACCATCTGCAGTGATTTTGGAGCCCAGAAAAATAAAGTCTGACACTGTTTCCACTGTTTCCCCATCTATTTCCCATGAAGTGATGGGACCAGATGCCATGATCTTCTTTTTCTGAATGTTGAGCTTTAAGCCAACTTTTTCACTCTCCTCTTTCACTTTCATCAAGAGGCTTTTTAGTTCCTCTTCACTTTCTGCCATAAGGGTGGTGTCATCTGCATATCTGAGGTTATTGATATTTCTCCCGGCAATCTTGATTCCTAAAATACTAAACTTAAAATTTAGTCATTAACGGATAGCCCAATAATAAAATTCCAAATTATTATTCGGGAGTTCCTGATTGAAAATGTGGAATTTTTGAGAGTTAGTTGTTCCACTGTCCATGAATATTTATTATAATGACTGTGTGTTTTGGCATACTAATTTTTATGTTTGCATGGCAGTGTTTTTGCAGGGGTCCCATTATTTACAAATGCTAGCTCACTCATTTACAAATAAACTTACCCAATAAAGAATGGAGTGCTTGGCTAGCCCTTTTTAGCTCAGTGTAGAAGCAGTAGGATATAGCAGAGACTCTCTTGGAAGCTGGGAATTAAGACAAACTGAGAATAGTCCTTTTAGAATCCTAATCTCTGATTGGCCAGTCTGTGAGCAAAGGCTTAGTGCTCTGTATTAATAATGAAGAAGATGGATTATAACAATATTTGGGTTTTTTATTTTGAACAGTTCAACCTGCTTCCTCCAAGCCCCTCATCCTTTTTCTTTTCTTTTTTAAAACATAGGAGCCAAAGTTAGGAATCAGGCTGGCTTTTCCTGCTCCTTTATTCCCACCCTCTGGATGCTGTTGTTTAAGTCTTTATTTTCAAATGTACTTTTAAAACTTATTTTATTTACTTTTTGGCTGTGCTGAGCCCAGCATGTGGGATGTTAGTTCTCTGCCCCAGGATTGAACCCATGTCCCTGCAATGGAAGG
>SJYX01016849.1:244136-259737 GCA_006410675.1 Oreotragus oreotragus
GCCCATTCTTTGACTGCAGTCACCTGCCCTTCCTCCATACACAGAGCACTTTCTATGGTCGCTCTCTTGACATCAGTTGTGAGCTTCTAGAATTCAGGGACTCTATCTTTTTATTTTTGGTTATATCTCCAAAGTTGGACACATGTTAAGTTCTCCACATATATTTGGTGAACGAATGAATGAAAGCAGGAGAAGATTAAGTAAAAAGCCTCATAATGCACTTTCTTAAAGGCAGGGATGCAGAGAGGAATAGAGATTTACAATCTTCCTCTCACTAAAAAGTTTTACCTTAACTTTGAAAATCTCTTGGGGGAAGGAGGAAGAAGCTACAAGAAAGTCTTTCTAGAAAAGAATGTTATTAATATATTATCCTCTCTAGAGATAGGCATTTTGGATAACAGCCCTCAGAAATTCCCACCCTTCTCTTTGTTGTTAGAGCTCTGAATTTGTGGGTCCGTCCCGATCCCAGAAGTCAATCATGATGAATTTAAGTGACAGTCTCAATCACATTGTTAGGGAATGGTTTAGGCTTGAATTCTGGCTAATGAGATCTGAGGTATCCTACATGGAGAGTTTGTGAAAGATTTTCCTCACTGAAGAAAACCGTGGAGGCAAAACACTTTCATTCTTGACTAGATGTTGCTGGATTAGTGTGTGACATTTGGAACATCTGCAGCCATCTTGTGGCCCAGAGGAGAGACTTTGCTCTCATGCCTGTGAAATGGAAGGCCCCTGACTTTTGAGGACATCATGGATTTACCTAGAAACAGCTCCCCTCCCCATCTCCAGATTTACAGTAAAATAATAAATCCCTATTTTAACTTCTATCAGTTGGGTCTACTATTTCTTATAGTTCAAAATATCATAATTGACACAGCTCACAATCCTTGTGTAGTAGTTTTCTTGTGGAATGTGCTGGATAGCTTCCTTTTGCCCTTCCAGGTACACTTTCAACTCTTTTCCACCCTGCTTTCTGCTCTGAAAGTGAAAGTGTTAGTCGTTCAGTCATGTCCAGCTCTTTACAACCTCATGGACTGTAGCCCGTCAGGCTCTGCTGTCCATGGGATTTTCCAGGCAAGAATACTGGAGTGGGTTGCCATTTTCTTCTCCAGGGGATCTTCCCGACCCAGGGATCGAATCTGGGTTTCCTGTATTGCAGGCAGATTCTTTACTGTCTGAGCCACTAGGGAAGCCCAGGCTGACCTCTATCTACTGTCTCTGTCNGGTGTTGACCAGCTGGTGATGTCCATGTGTAGAGTCTTCTCTTGTGTTGGAAGAGGGTGCTTGCTATGACCAGTGTGTTCTCTTGGTAAAACTCTATTAGTCTTTGCCCTGCTTCATTCCGCATTCCAAGGCCAAATTTGCCTGTTACCCCAGGTGTTTCTTGACTTCCTATTTTTGCATTCCAGTCCCCTATAATGAAAAGAACATCTTTTGGGGGTGTTAGTTCTAAATGGTCTTGGAAGTCTTCATAGAAACATTCAACTTCAGCTTCTTCAGTGTTACTGGTTGGGGCATAGGCTTGGATTACTGTGATATTGAATGGTTTGCCTTGGAAATGAACAGAGATCATTCTTTCATTTTTGAGATTGCATCCAAGTATTGCATTACGGACTCTTTTGTTGACCATGATGGCTACTCCATTTCTTCTGAGGGATTCCTGCCCGCAGTAGTAGATATAATGGTCATCTCAAAGTCAGTGTTTCTGGATTTTGTGTTACTCATGCAAATAAATTTCAAGCATTTAATGAGCTCTTCCCAGCACCCTGCTTTCCAGAAAGTATCCTTTCAGCAGTGGTGAACTAAACAGGGTGGCCTTCTCCCAAAACCTCCTACATTCCTGGGGCCCCCTTTTTCAGCCTCAAAAAGCTTTGGTCACCCAATTCAAATTCCAGGCTGAATCTTTGCCATTATCCTAAATAGTGTGTGCAAATATCTGCTTAACATCAACAACACAAGCATTTTGAAATGACAGTGACAGACCTAGTCAGTGGGTGAATGTGGGGCTTCCCGGGTGCTGCAGAGAGCAAGGGTCCCTTGAGGGTAAGTTTTCAGGGGTGAGGGAGGGGAGGAAAAGGGAGAGGACTCTTGTTCGTCCCTAACCTGTGATCCGGAGAAAGCAATGGTATCCCACTCCAGTACTCTTGCCTGGAAAATCCCATGGACAGAGGAGCCTGGTGGGTTGCAGTCATGGGATCACTAAGAGTCGGACATGACTGAGTGACTTCACTTTTCACTTTCATGCATTGGAGAAGGAAATGGCGACCCACTCCAGTGTTCTTGCCTGGAGAATCCCAGTGATGAGGGAGCTTGGTGGGCTGCCATCTACGGGGTCGCACAGAGTCAGACATGACTGAAGTGACTTAGCAGCAACCTGTGATCCACTAGCATCTTAACACTGCAGAAACCACAAGGTGTTGACTTTATTTTGTTAGTGATGTGCAGGTTACAGAGAGGTGATGGGACATACATTTCATGTCTACCCCTCACTAAACATTAAGATCTTCAGAGGACTTCCCTGGGGGTACAGTGGATAAGAATCTGCCTGCCAATGCAGCGAACATGGGTCTGATCCCTGGTCCAGGAAGATTCAACTAAGCTCATGTTCCACAACTACTGAGTCCCCACTCTAGGGTGTGCAAGCCACAACCACCGAAGCCCACGTACCTAACGCCTGTGTGACAAGAGAAGTGCCTGCAGTGAGAAGCCCAGGCACCGCAACAAAGAGTAGCTCTGCTCGCCACAACTAGAGAGAGCCTGTGTGTAGCAACAAAGACTCAGCGCAACCAAAAATAATAATAGTAATTAAAGCTAATTTAAAAAGATCTTCAAGACCTGTGCTCAGGACCTTACAAACAGTCTCGTTGAAGCATCATGTGGATTCTGAGAAGTTGATGCAATGATGATCAACATTCTGCAGATAAGGAAGCTACCTTCAGGGAGGTCAAGTTAACCTACTTAGAGTCACAGTCAGCACGGTGACCCGGGCAGGTGTGATTCCAAAGCCTGAGCTCTCACCACCAGCTCACACGGCCTTGATCTTTTGTCAGTCACATGCTCCCCTGCCTTAATCCTGGCCTCAGGGGAACCCTAATAAGTCTCCATGGTCCAGGTAGGAGTCTGCCTCTGCCTGGTTACCACATACTCCTCAGGGTCAGGTGCTGTAATACATCCTGCCTGGACTAAAGGTCTTAGCTGACTGTAATAGGAAGCAATCGTTTAAATCAGACACTGAAAAATTATCTGTAATTGAATTGTCAGTCACATGCTCCCCTGCCTTAATCCTGGCCTCAGGGGAACCCTAATAAGTCTCCATGGTCCAGGTAGGAGTCTGCCTCTGCCTGGTTACCACATACTCCTCAGGGTCAGGTGCTGTAATACATCCTGCCTGGACTAAAGGTCTTAGCTGACTGTAATAGGAAGCAATCGTTTAAATCAGACACTGAAAAATTATCTGTAATTGAATTAAGCATAGAGAGCTGACATTTCCTTTCATTTATGTTATGGCCACAGTCTGTCTTCAATATATTTGGCATATAACAATATCTCTTTTATGAGTCCCTTAAACATGAATTCATTTAAAATTTCATTGCATTTATTAGGTTTCAGCTTGAAATGTGGCTGGTCTGTTAGGCTCTCCCTGGAGAGCCCAGATTTGACCACTGAAGCAAAGAGAACATTAAATAAAGAACTTCCCAGAGGGCTCATGTGAGCCTCTTGGTGGCTGGACGAAGGTTGTGTAGTATTCTGGGATGTCAATCACACGCTCGCCCCATTAGAGTTCAAGCAGCTAAAATAAATAGTTGTCTCCTCTTTGAGTCACACTTTCTGTAGTATCCAAAATGGAACAGCAACTTCATTCTATATCTCCACCTCAACCTCTCCATTCTACTTAAATCATCTCTCTTAAAGTCATTTATTTTATGCTATTCCAAGCTCCTCTGGTCTGGCCAATTTATTAACGGAAACACTCACTTCATTCTTGGAAACTCTCAATGGGAAAATAAGATTATTCAGTTCATGCTAAAATCTCCAGGAGTTGTTAGCAACACAAGAATTTTCCTGCCTGTCACACCCAAATGCAAAATTCTAAATAGATGTATCTTATATTTAGATTTTTTCACAACATAAAATTTACATGTCATTTATATTCACTTATAAAGTGTTTTAAATTCAAGTTGATTTAGAATTAAAACAGATGCCCTAAGATGATTACATTTTGATTTTTCTCTTTGTTTTATTATTTTATGCATTTCAAATATACATATAGAGAAACTTCTTTTTCTCACCAGATTGGAGTTACTGGTACCAGATTCATCATTACACCACAAACAACTCTGATATGGATGGGTGCTCAGTCATGTCTGACTCTTCGTGACCCCATGGACTGTAACGCACCAGGCTCTTCTGTATGTGGGATATCCCAGGCAGAAATACTGCAGTGGGTTGCCATTTCCTTCTCCCAGGGATCTTCCCAACCCAGGGACTGAACCCACGTCTCCTGTGTCTTTGCCACTGAGCCACAGGAGAAGCCTGAACAACTATAAGCCTGAACCAACATGACTACTTTGTTTTCAGGGGCTGAACAATAGGCACTGCCACACTGGGACCCCAGAGAAAAGGGAAGTACACAATGGGAGTCCAATGTTCATCCTCGCTCTCTGGGGTGAGGTCTCAGTTGGGGTCTGAATTGGGGATAATTTCTTAACTTTGGGCATCAGGAGGTAGAATTCAGAGTAGGTCAGTCCTGCTGTTTAGTTGCTAAGCCGTGTCTAGCTCTTTGTGACCTCATGGACTGCAACACACACAGGTTTCCCTGTCCTTCACAATCTCCTAGAGTTTACTTAAACTCATGTCCATTGAGTCTGTGATGCCATCCAACCATCTCATCCTTTGTCACCCTCTTCTCCTCCTGCCCTCAAGCTTTCCCAGCATTAGGTCTTTCCCAGTCAGTTGACTCTTTGCATCAGGTGCCCAAAGTATTGGAGCTTCATCTTTAGCATCAGTCCTTTCAATGAATATTCAGAGTTGATTTCCTTTAGGACTGACTGGTGTGATCTCCTTGCTATGGATTTTCCAGTAGTCATTTACCAATATGAAAGTTGGATCTAAAGAAGGTTGAGTGCCCAAGAATTGATGCTTTCAAATTGTGGTGCTAGAGAAGATTCTTGAGGGTCCCTTGGACAGCAAGGAGATCAAGGAAGGAGGTCCTCTTGAAATGGGAAAGCATAGTTCGGATTTCAGGGCTTAGAATATAAGAGAAAAGTGTGTTGCTCTGGGGGAGAAGGGTGTTGCCCTGGGGAAGAAGGAAGATAGAAGTGGGAAGCAGCAAGAATGTATATAATAATTCTCAGTAAGTCCTTGGCAGGGGCTGGCTTCAGTATTTTTCCAATAGGCTTAACAGAGCTGCTACAAGGTTGAAAGAACAGAGATATTAAAGATACACGATTCTTAAAGAGAGTGGAATTCTAGTTCAACCACAGTGGAGAGACCTTATTAACATCTCAAGTACTCAGCTGAGGCACCAGAAAGACCAATCCTTAGGTATAAGTACAGCTCCAGAAATTAAAGGCCATTTGTATTGTCCAAAATGTCCAGCATATTAACAAAAATTTTTAGACATGTGAGAAGCAGAAAGCTTTCACTCACAATCAAGGACAAAAATAGTAAACAAAAACAGACCCTGAAATGACCCAGATATTAGAATTACTATATAAGAACTTTGAAACAGGTATAATAAATATGCTGAAAGTCTTAAAGGAAATTATGATCTCAATAAACAGATAGTCTCAGCAAAGAAATTGAAACTATAAAAAAGAAACTAATGGAAACAACAAAATTTAAAATGAAAATATGAATTAGTGGTCAGATTAGATATGACCAAAGAAATAGTCAGTGAATTCAAAGGCAGATCCATATAAATTACCCAATCTGAAGAACAGAGAGAAGTAAGAGCAAGCCAAAATAAACAGAGCTTCAGTGGCNACACTGGGAGCCTGCTTAGGCTCAAGCCATCTTTTGATAAGGGTATTGTTATCATGATACCCATTTAACAGATGAGACCAGCAGAGATCAAGGAGGCAAAATGATTGGGTGTATGGTCACACACTGCATTCTGTGAAGGCTGTTCATTCTTTCCTCTGGTCCTGGAACCCATGCCAGAGGAGGGAAGCCTCCAGGGAGCTCGCCAGCCCATCTAGAACACAGCCTGTGTGTCCACTGAGGTCTTCCTCCTGTCTCTTATACACATCTAGATGTGTATAAGAGACAGCATGTATACCTGTGGCAGATTCATGTTGATGTATGGCAAAACCAATACAATATTGTAAAGAAATTAACCTTCAATTAAAATAAATAAATTAATTTAAAAAAAAAGAAAAGTCAAGGAGCAGGGAAAAAAAAAGTGTGATTGAAATTTCCCTAGATTTGGTGAAAACACACCAACTCACAGAGCCAACATGTCCAGAAAACCAGGCCAAACAGGATCATAGTCAAAATTCTGAGAGTCAAAGATAAAGAAAATTTTTAAATGGAAGGGAAGATAAAATGAGTGGGAAGAAATGACCTGTTACATTCAGAGGAACAATAATTCAAATTATGGTTAACTTCTCATCAGAAACAACAGAAGCCAGAAGACAATGTTATGAAATTTTTAAAGAGATCTTTTTTAAAAGAGGATATATTCAGATAAATAAAAGCTGAGAGAATTTATTTCCAGCAGAACTTCATTACAAGAAATATTAAAAGAAGTTATTTAGTGTGAGAGGAGGGAAACACAGATATCAGAGGGAAACACAGATATATAAGAATGATTAAAGAACATAAAAAGTTAAATATATGGATAGATACAAAGGATACATCTTTTCTTCTCTTAATTTCTGTAACAGACAAATAACTATTTAATTAAAAATACTAGCATTGTAAGATGGGGTTTATAACGTATATGTAAAGTAAAATACATGACTTAAAACCAACCATATCAGTAATTGCATTGAGTAAAAGGGACTGAGCATTTTAATTAAAAGATAGAGATTATAAAGCAAAACTCAACTATCTTCTTTAAAATATAAAGGCAAAAACAGGTTGAAAGTATTCAGAAGAGGATGGAAAGATAAAACAAACAAACGGTATATAAGTACTCGAAAACTAGCATGACTATTAATATTAAAGTAGACTTTAAATCAAGGAGTGTTACAGAAGATAAGGAGGGACATTTCACACACACACACACACACAAATGAAAAGATCCATCAAAAAGGAAGACATACAAAGATACACATAAGCTATCTGTATGTGTATATACAAGTGTTTCGGTTTTAACTATTATTTCTCCATTCCACCCTGCTTCAGAACACTTTCCTGTGATCCAGAATCTGGAAAACTATTATCCACATTTCTCAGGTCTTGCATCTCGGGTTCTCTATGTGACCAAGGGTGAGGACCATCACCCTTGAGTGAGTTTTGGACAGCAGAGTGACTGAAGTTGTGTGTCCGAGAAGCACAGTCAAGGATGTGCTTAGAGCCTTTTCATAGCAGTGTTAGTGGAGGTCTCGGTGTTTAGTGAACCTTGGGAGTCAGCTGACAAGGAGTAGGGCATACCACTGTGGGTCATAGAAAGTCCTGGAGGCAGTAGACACATCAGCTTTTCTGACCATGTCTGCCTCTTCGTCATGGGGTCCCTTTGTTGAGGGGCTGTGGTTCTGGACTAGTGGCTTCTGAGTCATTGAGAAGCCAGAAGTCTCCTGGTGGGTCAGTGTTGCTGTGTGCCTTTGGGACATATTTCCTGAAAACTCGGCAAGGAGTCTATTTCCTCAGCACTGCCACTGAGTTTCTAAGCCAGTTAAAGACCTGTACTAAGTTCTTTCCCGGGTAAACTGTATCCCCCAAGCTACTCTGGCCATGGGGTTCGCCAGACAAGAATGCTGGAGTGAGCAGCCATTCTCTTTTCCAGAGGCTCTTCCCAACCCAGGGACCAAACCTGGGTCTTTGGCATTGCGAGCGGATTCTTTAACGTCTGAGGCACCAGGGAAGTCCATGTAAACCAGAGGATTCTATTTTCAACAACTTAACCCTCACAGACACAAGTATGATCTAGCCTTGATTATCCAATATAGACTAACCATTTGTAGTAATTGGAACCTGTCTGGACACTATTCCTACGTTCTTCTTGAGGGGAATTTCTCTTGTTCTTTAAGACCTAATTCTTGCTTCTCTGGAAATGTCCCTGGTTTTGCAGGCTTACTTATAAGCCCGACACCTATGTTTCCACCACATTTTGTCTGTACGGTTTTTAGTGGATTCTTATAGTGCATTGTATTATTTACTATTTACAGTGTATCATGTAATAAATGCCTTTCTCCTTCAATAGTCTATACAATCCTTGATATGAGAGCATCACATTCATGCCTATATTCCCTCTACCTACAGTATACTATAGAAGATATAGTATACCACACATATTCAAAATTGTTTATTATGAACAAATGAATAAATAAAAACCTGACAATGCAAACACCTGTTTTCAAGTGTGTGTGTGTGTGTGTGTGTGCACACGCGCATGCACACGCGTCCTCACCACCCACCCTCTAGCCCCTTGTTTTTCTCTTTGTATCAGAAGTTTCTGGAACTTTCAGGCCATTGGGTGAAACCTAAAGCTGAGATCTTGTCTGCTTCTCATGGTTAGTCTGGAGCATTGCGAGTTCAGAGCAGTGGAGACAGAACTACTTGAGTATGTTGGCCTCTTGACCCTGAAGCTCCAGACAAGCACTTTGAAACCGGTTTATGTGGTTCATAAACTGATTTATGTGGCCTTCTTTTGTCTTATTGCCTTTTTACCTACTTCCAACATCCATCCTCAGGGAGCTGAATTAGAGTTGCAGCTCCATGATCATGTGACTGGAGTATCTTTCTACTGTCAAAGAAGCTTCTAGTTGAAAAACTCTCACTCATCACAGCAGGACACCCGGTTCAAAATCAACATTTTGAAAACATGTTGCGAGAACATGAGTGAGAAAATAATGCGAGCAGGCACCATTTTCTGTGATGTCATAGGGCTCCAACCCTCCTCCTGCAAATACCCCAGGACCAGTGAGGGAGGCGGACTCAGGAGCCATGGGCCCGAAGACATCACCCTCCTCTCACATCCGCCCAGCATCTCACCTCCCCACTGCATGGCTTCTCTGCATGGACAAGAGGGTGCTGGGTACCCAAAGGTAGCTCACAGCTTACGACAGAGGGAGGCCCTTTGTGCCCGTCTCCTGCCCAGATCAAGAGGGTTTGCCTTTGGATAAAGAACACAGCTTTGGAACTGACGGGACTGGGTCATCACAGAGACCGGAGCTGAACACTCAGGAGCCTGAAACCAAATGAAAAGCAGCCTGGAGGCCCGTGTGCCCTGCTCTCACATTGCTTATGGGATTCACAGGGAAATTATTGAGAGTTTATGTGGCCAACTGCTCCTTGAAATCCTGATTAAGACAAAACTGTTAAGTGTCCAGGAGAAGAAATACAGGGCGAGGTCCAGAATTCAGAATTAGCAGCCAGCGCAGCTGGAGGGGCAGCTTGGGGTGGGTGGGGACTGGACAGGGTGAAAGCCTGGGGTAAGATGGGTTGGTTTACCCCAGCTCAGCCTCTGGGAGTGTCAGAGCATTCCACAACCTCTCAGAGGACGTGCACAGATACAGTGCTCTTAAAACGCCCTGTCACAGTGAAGGCATTTTAAAAAAATGAATGTTTAACCAAATAACATTGAATTATTTTGTGTCTTTGTAAAAACTAGATTCCTGTAGGTGTTTTTTTTTTTTTTGAGATGTGTATAAGAGACAGGACTTTCAGAGTAACCACTGTAAAATAGGATAATCTCATCAGCTGCTCTTTACAATCATATGTCAGCTGAAATAACAGGCTCACAGCTGGCCTGAGTCTCAATCTCTGCCTCCCCAGATCCAGGTGCTTGTGTGAGTCCCCCCTGGTCCCCCAGCCCCTGACTTTGTGAGAGGAGTTGGTACCCAGAAACACAGAAGTGACCTGAGACAGAACCAGAACTGGGTCTCAGCATCTTTGTGGCACTGGTTTGTGGCCCAGCAACCACAAGCACCAGCTGGTCAGTATTAAACCCCAACATGTGCCAGACTCGGAATGAGTCCTTTTTCATGAAGAAACTCAATTAATCCTCACCGCCCTCCTAGGAGACTGGCGCTATTATTTAGCTCATTGACAGATGAATAAAAGGAAACCCAGAAGGATTAAGTGTCTTCTCCAAAGTCAGCTTCTGCTGGGAACCCAGAGAGGTGTGCCGGGCTGGCCATGGTCCATGCATGCAACCACATCACCTGATCCACAAAGCCCACAAGTGGCGCCAAGATGGACCCAGACCCTGGCATAAGATGTTGAGAGAGGAAGACCCTGTGAGGTCTTCCGGCCACCATGCCCAGAGCTGCTTGCTCTGTTCCCCTAGATTTTGCCGTGGGCCCCTCTTCTGCCCCCCGCCTTGCTTCATCTGTATCATCAACCCCAAACTATCCTCTCAGTGCACTGAACTCAGCGTTCCCAGTTTAAGTTTTCTCAATGGCTCACTGGACACAGAGGCTGCTTTTAATTCAATCATGTCATAATCAGTTGGTCCCATGGACTCAGTCATGAGTTTCCACATGGGCCAGTTGCTGAGTTATTCACATCTGAAACTTGGCCTTGTGCTCATGAACCACAGCAGCCTTTGAAAGAGTTCTGAGTCCCACTCACTTCGTCTGGGATGGGTGCACAGCCGTGTTCATTTCTGCCCTGGCCAGCAGCTGGGAAAGATTGCCATCCTAGTTTTGCAAGTGATGGTGATGAATCATAGCTCCAGCTCTCTCTGAGGCAGGAGCCAAGCTGACCTAATCTTGAGGTGAGGCGGGGGGATGGGTCCACCCCGTTCTGTGGACGTTTCTGCTTTACATTTTTGCCAGGTTTTATGAAGTCTGAATGTCAAGTGCCCCACGGTTTGCTAATAGAATCACTACTAATGTAAGGAAGGAAAAAAAGGCGGTAGACAGAAAGTCAGTCAGTTCATAACGCTGCCCACACACCTGTTGGGCCAGAGCGTTGGGTTCAGTCAAGCCCCAAGAAGCCCACATTCCTGTAAAATGTCTCCAAGGACAGCCCCAACCATGAACCTTGTGACTGTCGGTCTTCCTGCCGAGGAGGAAAGAGGAGAAAACACGGGCAGAATGTGAGTGTCCCCTAATGAGATCTCGGAAAACGTTTCTCCAAACAGTCAGCTGGAGGCTTGGGTCTTGGGTTTGTAGGAAGCTGGGCAGGGAAAGGGGTGCTGACTAAAGGGGAGGAGAGATTATTTTTCATGCAGAAGAGTTCACAAAGTCATGACGTCTTGGCTCCTGATCTGGCTAGTGACTATTCAGATGCTCAGAAGTCCCAGAGGAAATGAGAATGGGAAAATGAAGATAAATAAGAGTGGGAAAAATGAAGTCTGAGACTTATAATAAGGCCAACAAGTCACCGGATGATTTGCTTTTGTGCCTAAAATATTTAAAAAATATTTCACTAATGGAATAATATAGCCAGGGTCTATGTTGGTTATCAAACATAATTATAAAAGACATACCTGAGAACCATCACTTAACAACCAGACCAATACCTTTGAAATGACCTACATGTTTCCTCCTGATTGGCCTGTGATAAGGAAAATCCTGAAACTTGTGTTTATCATTGCACCTTTTAAAAATAGTTTACACATGTATCTTTCAGCAGTACATGGCTTGTTTTTGAGCCTTATAAAAATGGTACCATAAAACTAGCTAGCTAGCAGGAAGCTGCTGTACAGCCCCGGGAGCTCAGCTTGGTGCTCTTTGATGGCCTAGAGGGGTGGGATGGGGGTTGGGAGGGAGGTTCAAGAGGGAGAGGATATGTGTATGTCATAGTTGATTCACATCTCTGTATAGCAGAAACCAGTGCAGCATTGTAAACCAATTATACTCTAATTTTAAAAATAAATGGAAAATAAAATAAAATGCAGATCTGGCCTAAAGTACCATAGTGAATATGCAACCTTCTTTCACTTGCTTATTGCACTCAGAATTTTTTCCAAGATTCATCCAGTTTGTTCAGTTCAGTTCAGTCGCTCAGTCATGCCCGACTCTTTGCAACCCCATGAATTGCAGCATGCCTCCCTGTCCATCACCAACTCCCATCCATCGAGTCGGTGACGCCATCCAGCCATCTCATCCTCTGTTGGCCCCTTCTCCTCCTGCCCCCAATCCCTCTCAGCATCAGAGTCTTTTCCAATGAGTCAACTCTTCACATGTGGATATGTGTATGTCATAGTTGATTCACATCTCTGTATAGCAGAAACCAGTGCAGCATTGTAAACCAATTATACTCTAATTTTAAAAATAAATGGAAAATAAAATAAAATGCAGATCTGGCCTAAAGTACCATAGTGAATATGCAACCTTCTTTCACTTGCTTATTGCACTCAGAATTTTTTCCAAGATTCATCCAGTTTGTTCAGTTCAGTTCAGTCGCTCAGTCATGCCCGACTCTTTGCAACCCCATGAATTGCAGCATGCCTCCCTGTCCATCACCAACTCCCATCCATCGAGTCGGTGACGCCATCCAGCCATCTCATCCTCTGTTGGCCCCTTCTCCTCCTGCCCCCAATCCCTCTCAGCATCAGAGTCTTTTCCAATGAGTCAACTCTTCACATGAGGTGGCCAAAGTACTGGAGTTTCAGCTTTAGCATCACTCCTTCCAGAGAACACCCAGGACTGATCTCCTTTAGGTCTGTCTAGTCAAGGCTATGGTTTTTCCAGTGGTCATGTATGGATGTGAAATTTGGACTGTGAACAAAGCTGAGTGCCAAAGAATTGATGCTTTTGAACTGCGGTGTTGGAGAAGACTCTTGAGAGTCCCTTGAACTGCAAGGAGATCCAACCAGTCCATTCTAAAGGAGATCAGTCCTGGGTGTTCCAGTTTGTTATATGTTGCTAAATTAATTCATCTTTTTTGTTATTTAATATTGCATTGTATGGGTATACACACATTTATCCAGTCCTAACAATGAACATTTGGGCTGTTTCCAGGGTTTTTGTCCTAATAACACTATTAAGGATGCAATTGTACCTATTTTCCAACCCACATACACAGATGTTCTCTATGGTGCATGTACACATTCCTGGGGGTGGAATTGGAACTTCTGGTTTGGAGAGTGTATTCAGCACATTCTCAGCTTTACAAGATAATGCTGCATTTTTCTCCAAAGTGATTGTACCAGCTTACATTCTCACCTCTACATCATTTAAATCTTCTCCAGTACTTAGTGTTTTCAGTCATATTGATTTTTGTTAATACAGTTCAGCCAAGATATATATTGTATGTTCTTAGTTTGCATTTCCCTGATTTAAAAAGATATTGACTATATTTTGTATGCTTACTTGCCATTTATACTTCCTTTTCTATAAAATATCCAGTTGATTTTTTTTTTTTTTGCATTATTTTTCTTTTCCTTGGGCTTCCCTAATAGCTCAGTTGGTAAAGAATCCATCTGCAATGCAGGAAAGCCCGGTTCGATTCCTGGTTCTGGAAGATCTGCTGGAGAAGGGATAGACTTCCAGTATTCTTGGGCTTCCCTTGTGGCTCAGCTGGTAAAGAATCTGTCTGCAATTCGGGAGACCTGGGTTTGATCCTTGGGTTGGGAAGATCCCCTGGAGGAGGGAAAGGCTACCCACTCCAGTATTCTGGCCTGGAGAATTCCATGGACTATATAGTCCATGGGGTAGCAAAGAGTTGGACATGACTTTCACTATACTGACAATTTGAAGGGATTTTTAATGTACAAAGATTAACTTCACTTGTTGCTTAAATTAAAAAACATGTTCTAGACAGGGGCATGTTTCATTTTCTTTTTACTATCTTTTTCATTTTATTTTTACTCACAGAAATCCTTCCTTTCAGTGCAGTTGAGTATATCAATTTTTCTTTTATAGTTAATGCTTAGGGTAAACTTCTCTGCCTCCAAAGTCTTAAAGATACTCTCCAGTATCTTTTTCTTTAGGTTTGAGACTTTGCCTTTCACATGGAAGGCTTTACATCCATCTGGAATTGATTTTTGTGTATGGTGTGATGTCTGGGTCCAATTTCATTTTTTCCCGTCTTGATAGCAAACGGTCCCAAAAGCACTTACGGAACAGTTAATCCTTTTCTAGTAACCTACGCTGCCGCCTGTATCATATTTCAGATTCAAAAAAGGTGTGGGACTGTTTTTGGTTCTGTGTTCTGTCGGGTGGGTCACTATGTCTCTCACTGAGCCAATACCATACTATTTCAGTTAGCCTTACTTAATTTTTTTTATTATTTTTTGCAGCCCATAATAAATTTATTGTGTCGTCAAGACACAGCAATGTACACTCCTCTCCCAGAGAAGGTTCTTTCAGAGACCAAAAATCCTTATCCAAATGGGTTGGTCATTTGTCATTTGCATAGGCAGCTGGATTCTTCCTCTTGGATTTCTCAGACGCCTGCGTTCCCCATGTGAAGACAAAATAAAACACCAGGAAGGGCGTTGCGAAGCAAAGGATGCACTCCAGAGTTCCACACAGCACGATGGCGATGCCCTAACAGGTGTGCTGATCCCATTGTACTAGAACTTTGTTTTCCATTTAAATTGTACAGAAACTGCTGGTTCCTTGAAAACCTGTCAGACATTTGAGGCAATTGACTTACTGGATGCTTAAAAAAATAAAAACACAAAAACCGTGTTCTCTTTCTCCATTAATTTAGAACTTTGATATCTTTTAACAGTATTAAAATGTTTCTTCACACAGCTCTGGCATAACTTTTGTTAGATTTCTTTCTAGTGCCTAACTTTGAAAACAGGTGTGTTACAGCAAATAATAGCTATTACTGTATTTTATAAATTGTTGCTGGTGTTTTATAAATGCAGTTAACTTTTGATATCAATCTTTTAAAAATGTGTTTATGTTAACTGGAGGCTAATTACTTTATCATATTGTGATTATTCCCATACATTGACATGAATCAGCCATGGGTGTACACGTGCTCTCAATCCTGAGACCCCTCTCACCTCCCTCCTCATCCCATCCCTCTGGGTTGTCCCAGTGCACTGGCTTTGAGTGCCCCGTTTCATGCATTGAACTTGGACTGGTCATCTATTTCACATATGGTAATATACATGTTTCAGTGCTATTCTCTCAAATCACCCCACCCTAACCTTCTCCTACAGAGGCCCAAAAGTCTATTCTTTATATCTGTGTTTCTTTTGCTGTCTTGCATGTAGGGTCATCATTACCATCATTCTAAAGTCCATATATATGCATTCAGTTCAGTTCAGTCACTCAGTCGTGTCCGACTCTTTGCGACCCCATGAATCGCAGCACGCCAGACCTCCCTGTTCATCACCATCTCTCGGAGTTCACTCAGACTCATGCCCATCAAGTCCATGATGCCATCCAGCCATCTCATCCTCGGCCGTCCCCTTCTCCTCCTGCCCCCAATCCCTCCCAGCATCAGAGTCTTTTCCAATGAGTCAACTCTTTGCATGAGGTAGCCAAAGTACTGGAGTTTCAGCTTTAGCATCATTCCTTCC
>SJYX01016849.1:259819-277522 GCA_006410675.1 Oreotragus oreotragus
TGGAGTTTCAGCTTTAGCATCAGTCCTTCCAATGAACACCCAGGACTGATCTCCTTTAGAATGGACTGGTTGGATCTCCTTGCAGTCCAAGGGACTCTCAAGAGTCTTCTCCAACACCACAGTTCAAAAGCATCAATTCTTTGGTGCTCAGCTTTCTTCACAGTCCAACTTTCACATCCATACATGACCACAGGAAAAACCATAGCCTTGACTAGACGGACCTTAGTCAGCAAAGTAATGTCTCTGCTTTTGCATATACTATCCAGGTTGGTCATAACTTATCTTCCAAGGAGTAAGCGTCTTCTAATTTCATGGCTGCAGTCACCATCTGCAGTGATTTTGGAGCCCCCCAAAATAAAGTCTGACACTGTTTCCACTGTTTCTCCATCTATTTTCCATGAAGTGGTGGGACCAGATGCCATGATCTTCGTTTTCTGAATGTTGAGCCTTAAGCCAACTTTTTCACTCTCCTCTTTCACTTTCATCAAGAGGCTTTTTTTAGTTCCTCTTTGCTTTCTGCCTAAGGGTGATGTCATCTGCATATCTGAGGTTATTGATATTTCTCCCAGCAATCTTGATTCCAGCTTGTGCTTCTTCCAGACCAGCGTTTCTCATGATGTACTCTGCATAGAAATTAAATAAGCAAATACAAACATAAGAAATAACTTTCTCCCTAGTGTCAGGAAGTCCTTTTGCATTCCTTCTAAGAGGAGGATAAGACTGTAAGAAAAGTGTGGTAAACTGGATTGCACTATGCAATTATTCATTTTAGTAAGTTACTTCCCAAGAATAACATATATTTTATATATGATTGTTAATATTTCAGATGGATTTATAAATTCTATTAAATAGAAAACTGATAAGAATAGCATTTCTCTTCTCATTCTTCCCCAAGGGCATTTTTTTAAATAGGCTACATGTGATCAACAGTGAAATGATGTAATTAGGACATGGCTATTTGTGGTAATCATTCTTAGGTTTTACTGTGGTGGAAGAATAAAGAAATGTAGCTTTCTTATTCTTTTCTTCCTTTCTTTTCAGTTTCTTAAATCTTCAACCCTCATCCCTAAACTCTGTAGTGAGAATGCACATGTACCCCTTAACCATGGGACATTTTTGTATTTCACTTGGAGAAGATCTAATGCCAAAAATTATAAGGAAACAATAATACTCTGATGAGCAGAGGGTTATATCTGGTAACAAGTAATATGTTTAGTCCTTAAGACTTTTATCATCTAAGATTTATTTGATGTTTTAATGTATGTTTCTTTAAAAAATTTCATAGGTTTCTTAGTTGTCATACATATACCTCCATTAAGTGAGTAAAGAGTATTTAAAATAATGATGATAGCAGAGTTTCTGGAAAAGTTAACAAATAAGCTGTCGGCAAGATTTCCTGCTTTGCTCCATCAATCCATTTATTCTCCAACTAGTCATGACACATTTATTATGTTTCAGGTACCACAGCAAATACTAGGAAGTTGAATATAAATAACATAGGTCAATGACCTTACACTAGGTTGATTCACTTTCAAGGAATGGTGGAGGAGCTTCCTGTTCACTGGAAATACCCCCATAAATCCTAAGATATATGGAGCAGGTTGAAAAAATAGCCTTAGATGGGCTCAGACTAGGTCGTTGGCTATCGATTGTTAGCATAACCCCTATGGAAAGTCTCAGTGGTAGCTATTGTGTGCTGAGTCACCCAGCCGTGTCTGACTCTTTGTGACCGCATGGACTGTAGCCCACTAGGCTCCTCTCTCCATGGAATTTTCCAGACAAGAACACTGGAGTGGGTTGCCATTTCCTACTTAAGGGGATCTTCCTGACCCAGGGATCTTCCCGATGCACATCTCCTGCCTTGGCAGGCAGATTCTTTACTGCTGTGCCATGGGGAAGCCCTTTGTGGATATTGAGTGCATGTTTTTCTAGGTGACAAGGGTGAGTATTTGTGGAATTGAGATAGGGCAGAAATATATGCTCACAGGGTAAATGAGCAGACATTCTTAAAAGGAGCAAAGAGCAGACAGAAAATCATAATTTCCATTTCCTTCATTTGCTGATGAGGTTACGCAGTCCTTGACCTGCCTGTAGTCATTCATTTCCCTTTTTTGTGCAATACCTGTTTGTCTTTTGACCATTTTTCTTTGGATGATCTGCCTTTCCTTCATTGATTTGTAGCCCTTCTTTACATATTTTGGATCTATTGCTTTTTTGTTATTTATAGGTGCTAATATTTTGTTCCCAATTTGTGGCTTGTGTTTTCTGTTAATGTTTCATGTACAGAAGTGTTTAATTTTGAGAAGAACGTGTATGTTTGTGTATAACACGTGTGAACATGTGTGTATTTTTTTTTTTAAGACATTCTTCCTTACCCTGAAGTCGTAAAGATATTTTCCAGCATTTTCTTCAGATTAATGTTTTTAATTGTGTTGATGGCAAGGACATGGTGAGTATAAACTATTGAGAGCAGAGCTAGGTGGCTGGAGCAGAAAAAGATTGAGGTGGGGTGGGGCGTGCCTGCCTTGAAAAATATTTCTTTGAATCAATGATCAAGTTGCTTCTGTAGAGTTAGGTTTAGATTGTTTTGGTTAAACACGGTCGTGAACTATTCATGATAGATTGCTGGGCAATAAAAAACATCTGAGTAGGCCATTTCAGGAGGAGCAAAGACCAGGTGGGAAAACCATCAAGGGTTTGAAATTGCATGGCCTATTCAGGGAATAGCAGTTAGGTGATGTGGTGTGAGCCAGGGCTGAGAGGAGGCATAGTGCAGAAAACAGAGTTTTGGAACTGGATGGACAACAGACTCCGAAGGGCCTTTTATACCTTGCAAAGGGTTTTGACTCTGTCTCCTTGTAGGCAATTGTGTCACTTTTGTGGAAGATTGTATACTGATCTGTTTGGAATTTTGGGAAAAAATATAGCTACACCAAGGAGGGATTAAAAACTAGAATTGATACTCACACAGCAACTTGCACATATAGGCAGACACTTAAAATAAATTTCAACAATAGCATCATTCTGAAACTGTTCAGAATTTTTTTCCCCATAATCAGCTGCAGAGTCTTCGGTGCATTCTTTTGATTATTAATGGTAAATTTTCAGTCTTTTTGAAGAGATCTGATATTTAGTAATCTACAGAAGTTATATGGAGGAAGTTTGGAAACTAAGGCAAATGAGCAAGCTGGGCAGTGGGGTAATTCCATTTTTGGTAAAGCATGTATTTGATGACACTGAGTTTTAAATGTAGCTTATAAAATGCCTTGAAAGCAGTCTGTAAAGCGGAATTTTTTAAACTATTTTGAACCATGTCAGCATAATTATGTGGACATAGTCTTCTAAGATAACTAATTGGTAGGGCAAAATTTATCTGAATATGTAAATATTTTTTTCATAAAAATGTGGACATAGCCTTCTAAGATAACTAATTGGTAGGGCCAAATTTATCTGAATATGTAAATTTTTTTTTTTTTTCATAAAAATGAAATTATAAGAATTGGCAGTTTAAACCCTGATGACCATTATTATTTTTGTTGATATCTGCATTTTATTGCTTTTTAAAATTTGTGATGTTTTGCTAATATAATTCTGCATCAGCTTTTGCACTTGTCATTTTCCTCTCATTGCCTTTAGAACACAGCACGTTTTCTAGTTCATTCAGTGGTGATTTGCTATTGGTATTGGGAGCTGCTGCTGCTTTTGGATTTTCCTCATCCTCGGCTTGTTGTTGATGCCCCAGTTCCCTGTGGAGGATTCACTTATTGCCTTTTGTTTTGTCATCCTCTGCTTACCAACCAAACCTATTAGTAGTGAATTTTTTTCTCTTCTTCTGTCTCTGCATTCACATTCATAGTTCTTACTTTTTAAATTTATAGTAGTCTCTTCTGAATATACTTTTTTTAATGCTCCCAACAAAAATGGTCAGATGGTAATGGTTTATTATTTTTTCTTTTTCTTTCTTGTTTTTGTTGGCCACACTTCGTGGCATGTTGGGTCTTAACCAGGGATTGAACCCACACCCCCTGCAGTGGAAGCTCAGAATCTTAACCACTGGACTGCCAGGGAAGTCCCCTCAAGGAATAAAATGGATTTTAGACAAACCATAAAGAACAAAGTGGTCTTGTAAGCCTTCTTGTTTTAGAATAAATAGATAAGGAATTTAGGGAAAATTCTCCTCTTTGGCCTGTTTTAAATTATTTTGGTTATTATTATTTTTTGGTTTGAGCTGCCTCTAATTCATTCCTCATCTAAACTTTATTCATCACTTTTTACTCATTTGTTAATCATATATTGCTTGTTTTGCCAGGCGCCATGTTAGACATTGAGGAAAGAAGTTGCATAGAAATATGATCTTTGCCTTCCATAGTCTTATATTAGTTGTCTGATGTTGGAAAAAGGCAAAATGACAGTTACATAGCAAGGTGAGAAGTGCTCTGATAGAGATATGCACAGTATTGTATGTATCTCTCTTATTAAACTGAGATTAGGGAGTGCTTTCTAGATGAGGGACAGCTGAGATTTGAAGGATGATTTCTTGTAGAAGTGCTAGGGGGGGCAGGGCTCCCCACCACTGTCCCCACCCTAGGAGGAGGTGCAGGGTCTGTGAAGGCGCAGCAGGGAGACCTGCAGGAGGCAAAGTCTGGGTCTGGGGCCAGGTAATGAAGACCTGGAAAGCTGACCTCTCCCTTAAAGCTGTGGGAACTGCTGCTCCATCCATTTGTTCATTTCTAACTCTATTCTAAACCCTCAAGTACTTGTTAAGGATTTGGAGAGCGTAGCCTGCTTTTAGGAAGTTCATAATTTATTGAGAGATACTGCTAATTAAGGAGAAAGCAGTGATCTTTATTTAAGCAACTTGGTTACTTTTCAATTAAGAACAAATGGTTGGTTGTCAGTGTAAATTTTTTCTGGAGATTTTCAGGAACATCAAGGTTTATGAACTCTAAAGACTTTCTATACAATGAGAACTCAGACACATAAATTGTAAAAATTTTTTAAAATTTTCTGTGTTCTATGTAATTTTTTGTGAGGGATAGTAAAGCTAGCAATTCTGGAATTCAGAATGTCTGTACATAAAGTACTACCATATACTCAGCATGTGTGTAAGTTTTTGTGAGGAATAGTAAAGTTAGCATGTCTAGAATTCAGTATGCACGTAAAATATAATACTACCATATACTCGGTGTGTATATGTATATAAGTCTTTTTTAACTTTTACTTAACTGTCATCTACTACGAACTGGGGATACAAAGTTAAATAATATCTGGTTCCTACCATTGAAGACATTCTAAGTTAACGGGAGTAAATAACCACTAATTGGTCTACACTTGTTACAGTAGAATAGCACTAATAATAGCTGTTGCTTGCTGAACACTCGCGCCAGACCTGACCCTAAACTGTTTTCTGGGTAGTACCTCGTTTGGTGAATTACACTGCAACACTGCTCTGGGGTGGGTTCTGTTAGTCACTCTCTTCTCACATATGAGGAATCTGATGCACAAGGATGGTGAACAACCTGCTGAAGTTACACAACTAGTGAATGGTGCGACTGAGATTTGAATCTTGGACAGCAAGGGGATCCGACCAGTTAATCCTAAAGGAAATCAACCGTGCATGTTCATTAGAGGGACTAGTGCTGAAGCTGCTCCAATACTTTGGCCACCTGATGCGAAGAGCCGGCTCATTAGAAAAGACCCTGATGTTGGGAAATACTGAAGGCAAAGGAGAAGGGGGTGGCAGAGGCTGAGATGTTTAGATAGCATCACTGACTCAATCGACATGAATTTGAGCAAACTCCAAGAGACAGTGAAGGACAGTGGGGAGCGGTGTACTGCAGTCCATGGGGTCGCAAAGAATCGTGCACGACTTGGTGACTGAACAGCAAAAAAGGATTTGAATCTAGGCGATCAGTAGCAAAGCCTTCTTAACCAGTATGCTATACTGTCTTTCTTAATGACAGACTAGAATAACTAAAGAACCATGGTAGGATAAAGCAACAAATTCTGCTTGGAGGCTTGGGAAAGAAGGGAGACTTCCCAGGTAGCTCAGTGGTAAAAGCATCTGCTTGCCAGTGCAAGAGACACAGGAGACAAGGAGACTCAGATTCGATTCTGGGTTGGGAAGATACCCTGGAGCAGGAAATGGCAACCCACTCCAGTATTCTTGCCTGGAAAATTCCATGAACAGAGGAGCCTGGCAGGCTACAGTCCACGGGGTGGCAGAGTCAGACATGACTGAGCACACACTCCCACTCTCGGAGAAGGTGACCTTGAAGCTTATCTGCTAGGAAAAGTGGAAGAGGGGCCGTCCTTGGCCGAAAGAACGCGACACGCACATCCATAGAGGGCTGAAGAAGCAGAATTTAGAGTGAAGCCGGTGGCTTAGTGAAAGAGGAGTCTGGAAATATAAATGGGGCCAGAGTGTTTAAGAATTTAGATATCAGATTAAGGTACTTTGGCTTATTTTTAGGCAATAGGGGATCAGCAGAGGTTGTAAATCAGAGGAGTGGTATGATACCTGCTTTGTTTTTCAGAGGAAAACTGAGAGCTGTAGGGAAAATGCACTCCAGATAGGGATACCAGCTGTAGGGTCGATGGAGACTAATCCTATCCACCGTTTTGGAGAACCAGACTTTGTTGTTTTTGATTTTCTTTGTTCTTATGTTTTCAGTTTCATTGATTTGTTGCTAAAATTTAATAATTTCCTTTTGTTTCCTTTAAGCTTAAATTGCTTATTTTTCTAGTTTCCTGAGATAAAAGGGTAGGCTACTTTTACATCTTTGTTCTCTTAAAATGGGCTTCCTATGTGCCGCTAGTGGTAGAGATCCTGCCTGCTGAGGCAAGAGACACAAGAGACATGGTTCAGTCTTGGGTCAGGAAGATCCTTTGGAGTAGGAGATGGCAGCCCACTCCAGTGTTCTTGCCTGGAGAATCCCAAGGACAGAGGAGCCTGGAGGGTGCAATCCATGGGATCGTNGGAGAGGGAGGGGGGGAGGGAGAGGGGAGATGGAGGGAGAAGGCAATGGCACCCCACTCCAGTACTCTTGCCTGGAGAATCCCATGGACAGAGGAGCCTGGTAGGCTGCAGTCCATGGGGTCACGAAGAGTCAGACACGACTGAGCGACTTCACTTTCACTTTTCACTTTCCTGCATTGGAGAAGGACATGGCAACCCACTCCATTGTTCTTGCTTGGAGAATCCCAGGGACGGAGGAGCCTGGTTCGCTGCCGTCTATGGGGTTGCACAGAGTCGGACACTACTGAAGCGACTTAGCAGCAGCAGCAGCATGCAGACAGGGAAGGTGGAGAGAGACAGGTGGGGAGAGGGGAGAGGGGAGGTCCGGAGACTGTGGGCAGAGGGAGGAGGGACAGGGGCGAGTCAGCAGCAGTTCTGGCCCATCTGGCCATCTCTGAAGGGCCGTGCCTTCTCTCTCAAGGCCCCATGTGGACGGCCCCTCTTCCAATCTGTGTCCTCGGGACCTGGAGAACCTGATCCCCCTTCTCCGGTACGCCCAAGGGTGGTAGTGGCTTCCTGCTGTTTCAATGCCAGGTTCTTAACCTTGGCCACTTGCCTGTAAGTCTGTGCCCGCCTTCCACATACTCTCTATGAAGCTCTTTGGACCTGCCATCGGTTTCTGCTGGAACCCTGACCCTGGAACCCAAGGGCCTCCTAATCTTCCAATCACTGGGATATATTTCCATTCTAATCTTCAGCACCAGGCAGTGGACATCTCTGCATTCAGCAACCTCTTTCCTCCCACCTTCCTCTCACCCGGGCCCCACCTCCTGGCAGCTGGCGGTCCCCATGATGGGTGTCATCTGTGGGCACCACCTCATTCACCTGCCCATCCCTGCATGCCTGCACGGCCCTTCTCTTTCTGTTTTTAGGCCACACCGAGCAGCTTGCGGGACTTGAGTGAAAGTGCCTAACCACTGGACCACCAGGGAATTCCCTCTTTTCACTGTCTATTCTCCCCTTGGATGACCTCAATCACACCTATGCTTCAACTTAGAGAAGGAAATCAACTTTACTGAGTAGTCTATGAGTGAATACCAGGTGCTTTATTGTTTCCAATGTGGCAGGACTTGTCTGGGCTTCAGCTTGTGTTATCTCTGACTTTTCACAACCAAGTCACTACCACTGTTTCTCTTCTATAGATCATGATTCTGAGCTGCAGGCAAGTTAAGTATTGCACCCACCCAAGACAGAGCTGGGACTAAAGTCTGCTCCCCCAGCTCCAAAGCTGGCGTTCTTCCTCCCTTATCGCAGTGACAATCAAACGCCTCTTCTTTACACCATTGAACTCGAGTTGAACTTAGCAGAACCCTTACAGATTCTAAAAACAGCAGAGTCTGACTTCGGGGTTTAAATTGCACTAGAACAAAATTTTTTTTGCTAACTCATTCATCAGAGACACGTGCCTTACTCTGACTTTGAGGCTCTGCATGCTCTGTAATTCACTGTGATTCTAAAAATTACCCCTGGCTCCCCAAGGGCTTTATTTTAGAATCTGGTGTCCTGACAATACAGGGTGACTTTAAAGTCAGAGCAGGAGAATTTATTTGAGAGATCTCTGCTCATAATAGAAATTAGAAATAGGCATAATTGTTGGCATTTTCTTCTGCCCTGAAAGATGACAGTTACAGCTCAATCTTTTCCGTGTTTAGGCTCTGGAACACTCTAAACTGCCACTGTAACATGGGAATAATGGAGCTGAGAAAATAGAATGTGGACAGTTGGCAGCGCTTGGTGATTTGGGTCCTAAAACTTTGGCGAGCTTTTGGTAGAGACTGCAAATATTACTTTGCAGAAAATCTGAATTACTGGGGTGGGGGGGACCCACAGGGAGAATGCCTCCATCAGTCTCCCATCACATACTCTGTTGGAAAGCAGAGCGCCCGATGGATCTTTGACACCTGCATACAGAGCACTGGACCTTCTAAGAGAGCCGGGAACCCAGACCCTAACCTCTTGTCCCCAAGAACGAGGTTCAAAACACTCTTCTGAAAGGTCCAGGGGGACTCCAAGCAGAGACAGGCTGATGAGGATGCCGAAGTAAAATTACCACTAAGGTAGAAAGACGTGTGGCCCCGGGGGTAGTGGCCGGCCTGCAGCCCTGAGCTGGTGAACAGCGCAGAGTCCAGGTGTCTCTAGGTCCCCCAGGAAGCCAACCTCCTTGCTACCTTCCCTTACCTGGCCCTCCCGAGGGCAGAGTTAGACCTTAGAAAAAGCAGCTCAGAAGGATAACCTAAAAGGGAGCTCCGTCCAGTTTGGGATAAAGTTTTTTCCTGCCAGTTTTAGCCTGAGAGGATGGAGTCAGTGGGACTTCTGGAAGTCCCCTGCCCCCCCACAGAGTGGGGATCGGGTGGGGGAGCACTTTGCTGGTGGGAGAGGTTGGGGTGGGGCCCTGGACTTCCTGCTGGGCAGGGTAATTGGGCTGACAGCATTCCATTTTGGAATACTACTGTCATATCCGTGACCGGTTACAAATACAAAGGTCTAAGCACAGTGCCTGGCACATAGGAGGTTGTAAAGAAATGGTCGGTAGTTATGAGCATCTTTATATTATTAGCGGAGAGATCCTGATGAAAAGAATGAGCCATCTGAGCTGAGGGGATGAGGGTGTCGGGGGTGGGAGGATGCTGTTGCATCCTGTGACGCAGCCTTCTTGGTGTCCCGCCTCCAGGGGCTGTCACCCTGGGCAGGGGTGGCAGTGGCCAACCTCTGGGGACTGCCACCCTGCTTCGTCGCCCAGGAGCGTGGCTGAGAGAGATTTAGGTATTGCTCAACTCTTGAATGTCTAAGAATCTTGGAAGGAACCCAGAAGCCACCTATTGGTGGTGATCAAACGTTTGAAAGCAGTAAAGCCTGTTTTCCTTCTTGAATACAATTTTATATGACACACTGATCTGCAAAACCAGTCAAGTGAAATTTGGCTATTAAGATACCTTTCTAAGTTGAAAGGTATTCTGTTGACTTATGTTAGCCTCCTCAACAAGAAGAGTAAAGCAATTTCTGTGTGTGTGTGCTCAGTTGTGTCCGACTCTTTGCAACCCTGTGGGCTGTAGCCCACCAGGCTCCCCTGTCCATGGGATTCTCCAGACAAGAATACTGGAGTGGGTTGCCATTTCCTCCTCCAGGGGATCTTCCCCACCCAGGGATCAAACCCACGTCTCTTGCACCTCCTGCACTGCAGGCAGATTCTTTCCCACTGAGCCACCACAGAAGCCCAAGCAATTTGGAAGAATCCAAAACTCATTTCGTGATTTCTGGTTTTGTGGTCTTCTGTCAGATTTAGCTAACATGCATACAGTTCAAATAAAAATGCAAATGAAATCTTGGAAGCGTCCCATGATATTCAGTATACCTCTAATCTAGTATTGCATCAGTCACAGCCCCAATAGGAAGAGTTGGCAGTCTCAAATTAGGGTGCTTCCAGGAGACTTTCAGTTTATTAAAGCATTTGCAAGAGCAGAGGCAGGGTTGGGGAGCCACACAAGGTGGCGGGATACCTCAGGGCTGCTGACGGTGGAGCTGTAAGCGCCAGTAGACCTGAGGGTAAGCTGAGCGAGCTCTTGGAACCTGGAGGATGACTGTGCAAGTGGTGCTGTTTTGCGAGAGCAGAGGCCTTCAGAAGAGGGTCTCTGCCACTCCCAAGAGACCCTCCAGGAAGAAAAGGAGTACATACCCAGTCTCACTCTCCTTCTGCTGCCATCCAATGAGGCATGAGATAGATGGGCCCCAGGCTAGGCATTTACAACTGGCCTTCTGTTTACATTTATGGAGGCAAGAAAAAAAATACTGGCTTCAGGTCTGACACTTAAAACTAGCCTCCTGTTTGTATTTCCTGAAACAGGAGATCGGTGGGCTCCAGGTTAGATATTTACAGCTGTGGAAGTAAGAACTGAAACAGAGTAGTCAGGCTTTGTCTCCTGTGGACGCTTTAAGATAACAACAATCTTGGCAAGAACAGAGAGGGGCTAAACCTTTTCTGAGTAAGGCATCCAAAGGTCGTATATTTCCCATCCTTGGGGCAAGGGAGACGTTGCACGTGCACAGAAAGCTCCTTGGGGGTGAAAAGGGAGGGGGGCACCACCCCATCATATATGAGGTGATCCTGTACACCTCTGGGCTGGAACCCATCTTGGAAAAAGTTGTGCATGTTTGTTGGGGAGGGTCCTAGGATAGGTCAGGTGTGGACAACAGATAATTGGCTAAAGGGCAACAAAGACCCAGGAAAACTGCCCTACATAATGACTTAACCGCCTCTTCCCTGTGCTCCTCACTGGGGGGTGGATGCCCACGCCCCTCCTCTCTGGGTGTGCAGCTTTGCTGCTGTCTTGTTAAGCTGTTCCTCTGTGTGCTCGCCCACTTGTTGTGGTTATCTCTAATAATAAGCTGGGTATGCACATTTACAGTTTTGGCCTCCATGAGAAACATATTTTTTTTTGGGGGGGGGGCAAAGATAAAAAGCTTCTAGCCTCCAGCCCTTGCTGGTCTGGTGGCTAGGATCCCAGGCTGTGCTGTGCTGTGCTTAGTCGCTCAGTCGTGTCCAACTCTTTGCGACCCCATTGACTGTATGTAGCCTGCCAGGCTCCTCTGTCCATGGGGATTCTCCAGGCAAGAATACTGGAGTGAGTTGCCATGCCCTCCTCCAGGGAGCATTCCAGGCTCCCCAGGTTCAATTCCTGGGGAGGGAATTAAGATCTTGCTTCACATTGCTGCCTCATTGAGATCACCAGGAGCACCCTTGGGCAGATACTCAGCCAGAATCTAGAGGGTGAAAGACACTTTGTTGTCATTCCTACAGGTCAGCCTCTCAGGGTAGAAAGCAAGTTGGAGCAGGGTGCAGAGTGAAGCCAGAGGAACCAGTGAACACCCCGTTCCTGTTTCTAAAGACAGCGAGAATGAAGGCTTAGAGTTCAGTTGACTTGCCCAAGGTCTAGCTTAAGGACAATAATAAGAAACCAAGTCCCGCAGCCCTGCTTCAGCCCTCTTTCCACCATGCTTTTTCATCACTCTAGTCCGAGGTCAGTTCTTGTTTCAGAAATGCTAAGGTTTTTGTGTATGGCTGAGTCCCTTCACCTGAAACTGTCACAACATCGTTAATCGGCTGTGTGCACAGTCGCTTTAGCTGTGCCTGACTCATGGCGACCCTATGGACTGTAGCCCATCAGGATCCTTGTCCATTGGATTCTCCAGGCAAGAATACTAGAGTGGGTTGCCATGCCCTCCTCCAGGGGATCTTCCCAACCCAGGGATCAAACCCACGTCTCTTACATCTCCTGGCAGGCAGGTTCTTTACCACTAGTGACACCTGGGAAACCCCCAATACAAAATGCTTTTGGTGTTGAAAAAAATTAAATGCCAAGGTCATCCACTAGATTTTGGATTCTGGTTAAAGGGGCAGGCTTAGCCTTGTCCAGTAATTTCCTTTGTTAGGGTCGTCTGTGATCCACTGTTGCTGTGTAGCCCTTTACAGGTCTAGAGACAGACCACAGCTATTTAGGGAAATAGGAGAGCGTGAAACTCTTTGGAACTTTTTACCTTACCCTGTCAGGTCAGCTACTTCCTCAGAAAGGGCAGGAAGAATGTCAGCCGAATGGCATAAGGAAGCTAGCTCACAGAACATGGGTGCTAATTCTGGCCCAGAAATATCCAAGAGGATTCATGTCTTTGAAAGCTGAACAGCTGCAAGTCAGCTCTTGGATCCCTGGATCCCTCTTGGATCACAAATAGAGACATTTGTGCTATATTCAGCCGGCCTCCCAAAGGTTCCACGCTTGGCCCGCTTCTCATGGAACGTTCTCTTCACTGAGGTGGATAACAGCTGTTGCCTAGCACTCCTTGCTATGGTTTGAGGGTAATGGTGAGTATCCCTTGACCCATCTGCAATTTGAAATAGGTCATGTGTGGTGGATATCTTGTAGTTTCTTTCATTTATTTAGACACCGTGGATAGGCAAGTTATGATGAGGTGAGGGCTGTTTACTTATTATTGGTTTAGAGTAGTGGTCTCCAACCTTCCTGGCACCAGGGACAAATTTCGTGGAAGACAGTTTGTTTTTTTTTTTCCCCAGGGGTTGGGGAGATGGTTTCAGGATGATTCAAGTGTATTACATTTATTGTGCACTTTATTTCAAACCTCATGCCGCCACCGATTGGACAGGAGGTTCCAGTCCATGGCCCAGAGGTTGGGCACCCCTCGTTTAGAGTGTAGCAGTCAGCTCACAAAGAAACCATATGACCCTGAGCGTCTTGGGTATTCCTCAGTGCAGGTAACTCACGTGGCTGCTGCAGCCGGCTTTACTCGCCTTTCCTGGGGTGTGTATGTTCTCATCTTGTCTGCCTGTTACATCCCTCACCGTGGTGGTCACCCTCCCATGTTGCTGGTTGACTCCTTCAGTTTATTGATGTCCTGTCCATCTTTTAAAATGCCATTTACTCATTTGTGGGTGACCAAGGTATGCAGACGTAAACTTTCACGGAGTTTGGACCCAGTGCAGTATTATATGGAAGCGTTCTGGAAGCTCTCCAAACCCTCTCCCTTGGGGTTTTTGTTTTTTTTTTACAAAGGCTTGGTTTCATAGGCATAGTTGATTAGGTCATTGACCACTGGTGATTGATTCAACCTTCACCCCCTCTCACCTCCCCAGAAACCAGGGGATGTGACTGAAGGTCTCACCCTACTATTCATGGTTGGTGCTCTTGCTGCTTTCCAAAAGTCACTTCGCAAAGATACGTGCACCCTCTATGTTCATAGCAGTATTGTTCATAATAGCTAAGACATAGAAAAACCTAAATTTCCATCAACAGATGAATGACTAAAGAAGATGCAGTACATATATACAGTGGAATATTACTCAGCTGTAAAAAGAATGAAATAATGCCATTTGCAGCAACATACAGAGAAGGCAGTGGCACCCCACTCCAGTACTCTTGCCTGGAAAATCCTGTGGACGGAGGAGCCTGGTAGGCTGCAGTCCATGGGGTTGCTGAGAGTTGGACGTGACTCAGTGACTTCACTTTCACTTTTCACTTTCATGCATTGGAGAAGGAAATGGCAGCCCACTCCAGTGTTCTTGCCTGGAGAATCCCAGGGACAGGGGAGCCTGGTGGGCTGCTGTCTATGGGGTCGCACAGAGTTGGACACGACTGAAGCGACTTAGCAGCAGCAGCAACATAGATGCAACTAGAGACTGTCATACTAAGTGAAGTAAGTCAGAAGCAGAGAGACAAATACCAAGTGATACCACTTATGTGTGGACTCTAAAATGTGGCAGAAATAAACCTGTCTACAAAACAGACTTGCAGAGAACAGACTTGTGTCTCCCAGGGGAGGGGCAGGGATAGGGACAGACTTGGAGTTTAGGGTTGGGAGATGCAAACTGTCACATGTAGAATGGATCAACAATGACGTCCTACTGTATAGGGAACAACTCCCAATCTCCTGGAACCATAACGGAAAAGAAATAGAAAAGAATGTGTATATGTGTATTATGTATGTATGTATAACTGAGTCACTTTGTCTATCAGAAATTATCTGTACATTGTAAATCAACAATTAAGAAAAATAGAGACTAAACAAAAGTCATCTCATTAACCTAAGCCCAATTGTGATGGAAAGGACTTATCAAGAATATCAGTATACCCAGTCCACCTTTTTGGCTCTGAAGCTTTTTAGGAGTTGGGAACTAGAGACCAAACACTGTAATAAAAGACGCTACTGTTGTCTTTTCACTCAGAAAGTTCCAAGGGTTTGGGGGAGCTATGGGCCAGGAACCATAAATAAAGACCAAACACAAATAAGAAAGATAGCTGGCTCATCTGAATGATCACATCTGTATTTCTTGTAAGTTACAATATCATGGGCTTCCCTGGTGGTATAGTAGATCAGAATCTTGCCTTGCCAACGCAGGGGTTCAGTCCCTGGTCTGGGAAGATTTCACATGCTGTGAGGCAACTAAGTCTGAGCACTGCAGCTGCTGAAGCCAGTGTGGCCTAGAGCCAGCAAGTCACAGCTACTGAGCCTGCCTGCTGCAACTGCTGAAGGCTGGGCATCTAGAGCCTGTGCTCTGCAGTAAGACAGTTGCTCAGTCGTATCCGACTCTTTGCAACCCCATGGACTATACAGTCCACGGAATTCTCCAGGCCAGAATACTGGAGTTGGGTAGCTTTTCCCTTCTCCAGGGGATCTTCCCAACCCAGGGATCGAACCCAGGTCTCCCGCATTGCAGGCAGATTCTTTACCAGCTGAGCGATGAGGGAAGCCCACTGCAATAAGCTCGTGCGCTGCAACGAAGAGTCGCCCCCGTTCGCCACAACTAGAGAAGGCCCGAGCACAGCAGCGGAGACCCAGGACAGCTAAAAATAAATTTTAAAAAAATGACAAAGTCATACCACCGTCCACCGCTTTCCCTCTTTCTTCCCCCTCTTCTTTTTATTTGATATTAAACCTCCGCACTTTTCTTATTACACCTGCAGTTCCTGCTCATGCTGGGAAAGTCAGACAACTGGTAAAATTTTGCCACTACAAGTGTTTCATCTCCAACCACATCCAAACTTTTTTTTTCTCTTTGTATATTTATTTTTGTTTATTTGGCTGCACTGGGTCTTATCGCAACACGTGGGATCTTCAGTCTTCCTTGCGGGATGCGGAATCTTTCACTGGGGCAAGTGGAATCTAATTTCCTGACCAGGGATCGAACCTGGGACCCCTGCACTGGGCATGTGGGGTCTTAACCACTGGACCACCGGGGAAGCCCCTGCATCCACACTTTTAACAGTTGCTCAGCCACCCACCTGAACCACTGCACAGGTTTGTCTCTTCTTTTCTGCCACAAACGTATCAGAACATCTTCACTCCCCTCAAGGCCCCGCTGCCCTCCTGACTCCCAGCCATGGCCTTGCCCTCAGCAGGTACCATGCACTGGTCAAGCTGGCTATGACACACCTCCAGAAGCTTCTGTATCTGTTCATGTCCAAAGCATTCAGGATAATGTAGCAACGTCTCAGAGCAGTGATTTCTCAAAGCATGATTCGCTGGACCCGCAGCATCAGGTATCACCTCACTGGAAATGCAGCTCTCATGGTCCACCCCAGATGCCTGAAACCAGGAACTCTGGGAGTGGGCACGCTCCTCCGGTTTAACAAGCCCTCCAGGTGGTTCTGCTGTTGCAAAATGAGCACGAGAACCATTGCCTTCAAATAAGACACAACTTCTGCTTCCTTTTTCAGCCTCGAGTCTTGCCAGTGTTGCCAGTTTCTCCACCTCTGACCGAGGGGCACTGTGCTGCTGATTGTTCCCTTACCCGATCAAGGTTCCTCTTGGTTCAGAGGCTTGCAGGCCTGCTACCTCGACTTGGCAGTCCCCCTGCTGTTTATTCCCCATCACCCTTCATCTCTCAATGTTCCAAACTTTGGGGACTTCCCCGTATCCTGCAGCTAATGTCTGTGTAGACAGAATGGGGACATGTCTGTCACATAATCAGCAGGGACCTCCAAGATTTTCAGAGTAGGCACCCCATATAAATGTGGGGTGTCAGCTCTAAGTGTGCTGACTTACCTGTCTTAACAGGGACTGGAAGGTGAAGCTGCTGTTAATATGAACTGTGTCTTTTCATTATTGTTTTGCAATCAAGGAAGGATAAGTTTCAATCCAGTCTGTGTTTCCAGTGTCCTGTTCAACTCTTGCACATCTTGCTCTTGTGTGAATGGGTTATCAGCTTGGTTCAGGGAGCTTCGGGCTTCCCTGGTGGCTCAGCTGGTAAAGAATCCACCTGCAATGTGGGAGGCCTGGGTTCGAAAGATCCTCTGGAGAAGGGAAAGACTATCCACTCCAGTATTCTGGCCTGGAGAATTCCAAGGACTGTATAGTCCATGGGGTTGCAAAGAGCTGGACACGACTGAGTGACTTGCACTCACTCACTCAGAGAACTTCAGGTTGGGTTAGGGGAGGGGGCAGGGCAAGCTTCCTCTGGGTGACCCAGCTACCCCTGTGTCCCCCCCATTTGTAAATTCACAGAAACAGCTCTCCCCAGTGTACTGGGCCTTCCTGAGCTACAGGACACCCTGTGTCATTCAAGTTAATTCTGATAGGAAGAGGTCTGAAGGTAGAAATTAATTTGAGGTGGCTCACCTCCTTGGGGTAATCTGTCCCTTTCATGTAGCCAAGCAATCAGCCAGAGCTAAGAAAATGACTTCCAAGTGGATGCTTGAATTTGAAATAATGACTCCGCTTGTGTGGGGAATGCATTTAACTCAACCTGGCCACGCTGTAGAGCCAGGCCCATCAACTTTCAGCCGTCACTCACCGGGCATTTTCAATTTGATTCATTCCCAGTGGTTTCTACCCAACTCTAGGCAAGGCCAAAGTTTTGTTGTCTCCTGAGCATTGTTTTTGCTTCTCTGTAAGTGTGAAACATACCTGTGTTAGAACCTGCCGGCATTCCTCAGTGTCCCCTGTACTGCTTTTAGATCTGCTTCTGCTGTTGCTGCTTCTAAGTCACTTCAGTCGTGTCCGACTCTGTGTGACCCCATAGACGGCAGCCCACCAGGCTCCCCCATCCCTGGGATTCTCCAGGCAAGAATACTGGAGTGGGTTGCCATTTCCTTCTCCAATGCATGAAAGAGAAAAGTGAAAGTGAAGTCGCTCAGTCTGTCCGACTGTTAGCGACCCCATGGACTGCAGCCCACCAGGCT
>SJYX01016849.1:280365-293735 GCA_006410675.1 Oreotragus oreotragus
TCGTGTCCGACTCTGTGTGACCCCATAGACGGCAGCCCACCAGGCTCCCCCATCCCTGGGATTCTCCAGGCAAGAATACTGGAGTGGGTTGCCATTTCCTTCTCCAATGCATGAAAGAGAAAAGTGAAAGTGAAGTCGCTCAGTCTGTCCGACTGTTAGCGACCCCATGGACTGCAGCCCACCAGGCTACTCCGTCCATTGGATTTTCCAGGCGAGAGTACTGGGGTGGGGTGCCATTGCCTTCCCCGGCTTTTAGATCTAGTGAGGCGCTAACCTGAGACCTGGCTGCCAAGAGGAACCGACATTCATCACAGCCACTGCGACCCATCACTTGGACCTGAACGCATGATTTTTCAGTTGTTCTAGTTTCTGACATCACATGATCTTTCGACATTGAAATTTCCTGTAATAGCGTGAATATTTCAGAAGTTTTATGATAGCATTATCTATAAACTGTAGACAAGGAACAATGGGATTTTATGTTTCGACTTCATAACTGGGCGCAGCCTTTCTCTAGTTGAGGTGAGCGAGAGCTAGTCTCTAGTCGTGGCGTGGGGGCTTCTCACTGCAGTGGTTTCTCGCCACAGAGCATGGTCTTTAGAGCACGTGGGTTCGCTAGTTGCAGAGCCCTGCAGCATGTGAAATCTTCCTGGACCCGTGATCGAATCCACGTCCCTTGCACTGTCAGGCAGGTTCTTAAACACTGGACTACCGGGGAAGTCCTCCAATTTTTCTTAAAATGTTACTTTTGTATCATGATACTTCCTCGGATTACTTTAAGCCTAATCTTACAGTTTTCTTCTGTTTAACACTAAAGCAGAATAAAGTCCAATAGGTTCTGCCTGTGCTGGGAAAGTTGGAATTACATGTTTAGATGTTCTGTTCCTTAACTATTCTTTCTTAATCTGTCAGTTATTGAGAAGTTTGTTAAGTTTAATTCCTTCTAGTAATTCCTACTTTTGCCATGCATATCTTAAGGCAATGTTATTCAAGCACATACAAATTCAGAATTGTTATAACTTTGGGATTAGGTGTTAACCAGTTTATCCTTTATTTAGTTGTTTAGTTGGGCTTTCCAGGTGGCGCAGTGGTAAAGAATCTGCCTGCTAATTCAGAAGACACAGGAGATTCGGGTTTGATCCCTGGATTGGGAAGATCCCCTGGAGGAGGAAATGGCAACTCACTCCAGTATTCTTGCCTGAAAAGTTCCACGGACAGAGGGGCCTGGTGGCCTACAGTCCATGGGGTTGCAAAGAGTCAGAGACACGACTGAGTGACTGAGCATGCATGCAGTTGTTTAGTTTGTTCAGTTGGATATAAAGTATTTTGAGAGTGATGTAGTGGTATTGGATTTATGCTTCCCTGAAAGCTCAGTTGGTAAAGAATCTGCCTGCAATGCAGGAGATGCCGGTTTGATTCCTGGGTTGGGAAGATCCCCTGGAGAAGGGATAGCCTACCCAGTCCACTTTCTTGGGCTTCCCTTGTGGCTCAGCTGGTAAAGAATCCACCTGCAATGCGAAAAACCTGGGTTGGGATGTGTATTACTACTGCAACAAATTATTACAAATTTAATGGCTTAAAACACAACTTCTCTCACACTTCTGTGTATTAGAAGTCTGACATGGGTCTCATGAGGCTAAAAGCCAGCTGTTACAGGACTGTGTCCCATTTCGGAGGCTCTGGAGGTGAATCTATTTTCTTGCCTCTTCTGGCTTCTCAAGGCCTTGCCAGGTGGCACTAGTAGAGTGCAGTGCTGGAGACATAGAAGACTCATGGACAGAGGGGCCTGGTGGCCTACAGTCCATGGGGTTGCAAAGAGTCAGAGACACGACTGAGTGACTGAGCATGCATGCAGTTGTTTAGTTTGTTCAGTTGGATATAAAGTATTTTGAGAGTGATGTAGTGGTATTGGATTTATGCTTCCCTGAAAGCTCAGTTGGTAAAGAATCTGCCTGCAATGCAGGAGATGCCGGTTTGATTCCTGGGTTGGGAAGATCCCCTGGAGAAGGGATAGCCTACCCAGTCCACTTTCTTGGGCTTCCCTTGTGGCTCAGCTGGTAAAGAATCCACCTGCAATGCGAAAAACCTGGGTTGGGATGTGTATTACTACTGCAACAAATTATTACAAATTTAATGGCTTAAAACACAACTTCTCTCACACTTCTGTGTATTAGAAGTCTGACATGGGTCTCATGAGGCTAAAAGCCAGCTGTTACAGGACTGTGTCCCATTTCGGAGGCTCTGGAGGTGAATCTATTTTCTTGCCTCTTCTGGCTTCTCAAGGCCTTGCCAGGTGGCACTAGTAGAGTGCAGTGCTGGAGACATAGAAGACTCAGGTTTGATCTCTGGGTGGGGAAGATCCCCTGGAGCAGGAAATGGCAGCCCACTCCAGTATTCTTGCCTGGAGAATGCCATGGACAGAGGAGCCTGGGGGGCTACAGAAGAGTCACGACTTAGTGACTAAAGGGAAAGTCGCTCAGTCGTGTCTGACTCTCTACGACCCCATGGACTGGATAGTCCATAGAATTCTCCAGGCCAGAACACTGGAGTGGGTAGCTTTTCCCTTCTCCAGGGGATCTTCCCAACCCAGGGANGAGCCTGGGGGGCTACAGAAGAGTCACGACTTAGTGACTAAAGGGAAAGTCGCTCAGTCGTGTCTGACTCTCTACGACCCCATGGACTGGATAGTCCATAGAATTCTCCAGGCCAGAACACTGGAGTGGGTAGCTTTTCCCTTCTCCAGGGGATCTTCCCAACCCAGGGATTGAACCCAGGTCTCCTGCAGGTGTTGTGTTTAGTGACTAAACAACAGCACAGAAACCCTACACGAAGCCCCTCCCTGTGCAGATTTGTGGACCTGAAAGATTTTGGTTCAAGGAATTTGGCCAGTTTTCCCTTGGCTTGTCTTAGTAAGCCAAGTTGGAAACTCATTTGCAAAATTTAATGGTAAATTTTACAGTGAATCAACTGTAATATCCCCTAGTTCATCTTTAGTAATATGAATTAATTATTAACGGAAGACTACTGCTCCAAAATCTGTCAGATTAGAGTGTTGGGGAAAGGACCAGGGTACTTCCAATCCTTCCGTTTAGTGTCTGTGTAACAGTTAAACTCTTTAAGCCTCAGTTTGGTGCAATGACTTCCCTTCTTGAAGTTGACATGTGTGATTTCTAGAACACGCCATGACAGAACAAAACAAAAAAATCAATGCAAGTTAGAGTTCCCTCAAGACATGTTGAAGCATCATATGGTATTATGATACTTTTCTCTAATCTGCAGTTATGCTGTTGATATAAATCAGATTGATTGTGAAATCAGCTGGCAGCTGCACATTTTTTAGCAAGAGCCACCAAGGATCTGGACCTTTTAGGAAACTCAGCAAAGCTTTTTTGGATGGATTAGCTGTGGCTGTTATTTGCATGTGACATTGAGGCACTGATACCCCCCTCCCTTGGGCTCTCTGGTAGCAGAAGCAGACTGCTGCAACTCTCAGCCAGCCTCTCTGTGACATATATGACTTGTACAAACAGATACTAGGACTTAGGGGCCCAGCCTGAGGTCACGGGCTGGAATAACTTCACCTGGGAGTCAGCCGCCCGCCTGCTGGCCTTTTCCTCATTAGCATTACTGCTCTCTTCTCATCTGGACTAAACAGTGCCCATGAGCTAGTTTTCTTGTTAGAATCCATAGAACTACTGGACCCACCATGGGCGATTATAAACAAGGTTTATTTTTCTTTGGGTAGAATTCTAGCAAGACTGACCAATTAAAACAAAACAAAACACAACAAAAAACTCCTGCAGCTCAGTTAAACCAAGGATTAAGTGAAAATGCCAGCCAACAAAATCAATAAAGCATCAACTGGAACAGACCGGTAGAGGCCTGTTGCCTGGCCTGCTTTGCCATGTGACAGAAGGTCCAGTGACCTGTGATATAGGCGGAGTTGGTAGCAATTTCCCGGAGTGTTTCTTTCCCTCGAGCTCTGAGAGTGAAGGGCTGGCAGCGATGCTCTGTCGCCACCTAGTGATACCTTCATGCACATCCCCTCTGAGGCTCAGCCAGCCCCGAGACCGTCCTGGCGTTCCCCGGAGCAAAATCGGGTGCATTGTGGTGAAAACCAACTGCAACAAATCACACGTGGCAGATACCTAAATACAGCGATTCCGAGATTTTCCCTGCCCTCTGATTCCCATGCCTTGACTGTGCTCACCCAGGGAAGGAAGTGAAGAGATCTGGGAAATTTGTAATTTACTTGGGGAAGTTGGGATTTACCTGCTCAGGAGATCACGGGCGGGCTTCCCAGGTGGCGCTAGTGGTAAAGAACCCACCTGCCAATGCAGGAGGTATAAGAGATGTGTGTTTGATCCCTGGGTTGGCAAGATCCCCTGGAGGAGGGCAGGGCAACCCACTGCAATATTCTTGCCTGGAGAATCCCCATGAACTGAGGAGCCTGGCAAGAGTTGGACACGACCACTCCAGTGTTCTTGCCTGGAGAATCCCAGGGATAGAGGAGCCTGGTGCGCTGCCATCAATGGGGTCGCACAGAGTCGAACACGACTGAAGCGACTTAGCAGCAGCAGCAGAAGCAACTTAGCACTCACGCACGAGGTGAGGGGAAGTGAGCCGGGGGATGAAGACCAGAGCCGGGGGATGGTGCTCAGGACCCATTTCCGAAAGCCCTCTTGATGTTTGGTTTTTGGAGAGAGGCAACAATGAGGGGCTAAAGGGAAATGGGGGCTTAATAGGTGTATTTAGAATACTTCGCTATTTTCTCATCGTGGCTTTTTGTTTTTCGACTTGTAATGGGTCTCAGACGTAACCTAGATCTCAAATCAGTAGCAAGCAGGCTACATTTCTTTTGGGTTACACACAAAACTACCACACCTCATATAGTTATTTTGACATTTTAGGCAGTGACCCCATGGACTGTAGCCATGTTAAGGATTAGAGGGAATTAAGCTATTCTGAGGATGAGATGCTATTGATAAGTACTGACAAATATGTATCAGGCTTTCCTTATGTATCAGGCTCCCTTCTATTAATAAACTGTTCTCTGATGGAAGAGAAAGGCACAACATTGTGAGAGGCTGGGGAGAAGGGGGAGCGAAATGAGGTGGAAAGGAAGGATAGGTTGCGGTCACAAAGCAGCTGAAGGAGACCCTGAAGGAAGTAGAAAGTTATGAGCCAGGAGCCCTTGGCACGGACCGCTGGCCGGCACCTGCCTCCTCACTGCTCCCCTCGGCCCTGCTGGTGTCGCAGTTGGAAGGGTAGGAACACTTTCTGTAAAGCAGTATGATGTTCTCTTCCTGGCACTTACAAATGTATGTCCTGTGTAAGATGAATAAGCTGTTGTTTTTCTCTGTAGAATTATATTGCTATTAAATAGGCCCACCATCCTTCCTATCCATGGGCTCATTGTCCATCCATCCATCTGTCCACCCATCCACTCGTGTATTCATCCTTTATTCAAGTATTTAGGTCTGAGTCAGACAGTATGTGAAGTATTAAATATTCACTGATGCTCAGTATTCCAGGGAGTTCTTCCAGTGCCAACCACACTCTTCTAAGCTCCAGAGAAGATGTTTCCATCTGTACTGGGAGGTGCCATAGCCTTGCAGAGCATGGGGCTGCTGGTGGCCCGTGTCACACATAGAAAGAGCAGATGGAACCTCTCTCATTATTTCTCACTCTCATGCCTTTTGGTCATTACCTCCGGGATTTCCCCATCATAGTTGAGGCACAAAAACTTTCAGGACTTTGCATGGGCTTCCCCAGTGGCTCAGCATTAAAGAATCCGCCTGCCAGTGCAGGAGACCTGGGTTCCCGATCCCTGGGTTGGGAAGATCTCCTGGAGAAGGGAATGGCAACCCACTCCAGTATTCTTGCCTGGAGAATTCCATGGACAGAGGAGCCTGGTGGGCTACAGTCCATGGGGTCGCAAAGAATCAGATGCAACTGAGCCACTAACACACACACACATGCACACGTGTTTTTGTATTATACATTTTTCTAAGGAGAGAATTATGCTGGGCCACTCAGATTATTATTCTGCCTATGCCAGGGCTCAATTAAGAGGTTAAATGAGTGGACCCCGAGTGTATTAAGTCTGGAAAACCTTAAACTGAGGGCATTTCAGTGGGAGCATCACTGTTGAAACCTCTTATGTCCGATGCCTAGTCCAGGAACTTTATGAAACGGCAAGGAAACGGGCCGAGAAGAGTCAGCCACTCTCTCAGGCGTTTCTGTGATCACTGAGGGAGGGGAAGCCTCACCCTCACATGGAGAGCCACGTGTGCTTTTCCTGCTGTTGGGGGACTTCGCTGTGTTTTCTTTGGTGCCATCCTGAGGGTCGCTGAGGGACGTGGGCTCTTCCTCGCCTGCAGTACACAGGAGACAGAGGGCATGGCGGGCGCCCCAGTGGGCCCAGTCCCACTCCTCTATCTCCTGGGCGGGCACACAGACCCTTCCTTTGGGGGAACAGCCCGTCTTTTGTTCTCAGTTCGTAGTTCAACAGGGACTCATCCCACCTGCTGAAGCTGTCACCTGTCCCAAGGGTGTCCTGTCCATCCCACGGGCACTGTAATCGGTTGAAAGATGGACGTATGAAAGTCTTGCCCAGGAATTTGGAAAGAGACACTCTCTTTCTACCTGTGTGGCTAATTGGTCAGTGTAAGCCTCCCGTAGCTGGGACCCTACTGTGAACAAGTTCTGCCTGTGACTGAAGCCAGAGAAAGTCGGTGCTGGGACATTAGAGGATGAGGCACCTGCCCTGACGTTCTGTGTTGAGCCAGTGAATTCAGTCGTAAGCTGGCCATGGACTCAGGCCCCCAGACTGAATGGTTATTCCAAGAGCCCATCAGTTCTCTGTGTTGACCGAGCCAGTTTAACTGGGTGTCTGTTGATGGCACCTGTGAGAACAGTGTCCAAAATAGGAAGTGTCTTGGTTTGGTAACTCAGGTTACTAGCATGGTACCAATGTGACCTCAGTGATGAATTTATTTACTGCATTGTTCGGGTAGCATTGCTGAGAGAAAGCTATGCTTCCTGAACATCATTGGCAAAGATAAGATTTTGAGAGAGCAAAAATGCCTAATTACAGACCCTTCTTCACAGTGAGCAGAATAATTCAGTGCCTTTCCTACTGATGATGGATCAGCATTGCCAACCAAATAACACAGAATTGAATGTTCTGGAAAGAATCTAGGGGGCACATTTGAAATGATAATAACTCATGTTTTCAAAGGAAAAAAACATTTTGACACTTTAGCCAACATCTGTCCTGAATTGTATTGCAATAATTGGTGTCACAAAACTGCTAAGAATACTGAAAAGTGATCGAATTGTAAATATCAAATGGATTATGGACTAAATATATTTTGCAAAATCATAATGAGATTTTAAAGGGAGGAGGGATCCAAATCTTTCAAAAGGAAGTGACATTAACACTGAAAAATTGTACCTGATAGTAGTTTATTTTCCTGCAAAGTAATTGCAACAATAAATGGAAATCTTTCATCAACATCTTGTGGTATGAATAGTGCCCAGTACTAATCCAATTTTAGAATTTTGTCATTTTTAAGCAGTTTATAATAGAACCAATTTCAGTGATGCATTTTGATACAATATGTTGTAAGAAGAAGATTAAACTTATGACACAGAGGAGGTGTGAAATGTGCTCTATGAATAAACTGGAAGCATATCTGCTTAATCTGAAGACAGATTGGGACATCTATCAATAACATGAGAGGAATGTTTCTCCCTGGCCTCATCTTCAAGCCAAATTGTCTAATTTATGTTTCCAGGATGTGAAGACTGTCAATTCTGACAGATTTTAAAAAATCAGTATTTCATGTAGAGTTTGAACTTGGGTCCTGAAACAATTATGTTTTTTGAGAACCATTAGGATTCTGATAGCATTAAAAGTGGAATGCCACATAACTTAAACATGTGTTGAAGGGAGATTACATTTACATATAAAATATTCTCAAAGAGCCAAGCATTTTTGATCATGATACATAAATTCTTCATCTCACATCAATAGCCTTTTTAATCTTTCAACAACTGAAAAATAGCTCATTGCTTTCTTTAATATTTAATTATTGTGTTCAGTTCAGTTCAGGCGCTCAGTCGTGTCTGACTGCGACCCCATGCGTGCCTCGCAGCACGCCAGGCCTCCTTGTCCATCGCCAACTCCCGGAGTTCACTCAGACTCACTTCCATTGAGTCAGTGATGCCATCCAGCCATTTCATCCTCTGTCGTCCCCTTCTCCTCCTGCCCCCAATCCCTCTCAGCATCAGAGTCTTTTCCAGTGAGTCAGCTCTTCGCATGAGGTGGCCAGAGTACTGGAGTTTCAGCTTTAGCATCATTCCTTCCAAAGAAATCCCAGGGTTGATCTCCTTCAGAATGGACTGGTTGGATCTCCTTGCAGTCCAAGGGACTCTCAAGAGTCTTCTCCAACAGTAATGAAACACATTTAAACTAGTAGCTCTTCAAGGACTTTGATGACAGGTATACATAAAGTTATGATCCCAGAAGTTGCATTTCAATTGGTGTTAATGACGTTGTTTGAATAAAACACCCAGGCAATTAAACATTATTTGGTGTGACTTTGCTTTGGAGTGCCTTAAGAGAAAACTTTGTTGTAGTTTTATCTCATTAATCATGCTTAATTTAGGCAGGCATAAACACAAAGATCATTTTCCTTCTTAAAATTTTTGTAGGGTGGATGCTGAGTTCCACATGGTCTTGGTGTTTTTGGACACACTTCCTCCATGTTTCCAACTCTTGGGTAAATTGGGTACATTTCTTATAGACCACTGTTTCCATTACTTGTTGTCAGCTCACATAGTTACTAGGTATAATTTCATTTACTTATTTAATAAACACTTATTGGGCACCCATGGAGCATGATGTTATCTGAGATCTCGAGGACCTCACAATCTAGTGGAAATTTAGATAAATGAACTTCCAATGATAGCTCAGTTTCAACAGTGTTTCATTGCACAGGCAAGTCATATCTATTTAGAGGAGAGAAGGAAGAGAAAAATAGAGAAAAAGAGGGGGTGGTAGGGAGGGAAAAAAGGGGGAAAGAGATAGTAGAGAATGGAAAGGGAGGAAGAAAGGGAGAGTGAAATTTATTAAGAGACCACACCCTAGAAAAGACACATCTTTTACAGAAATGAGCTGATCTAGAGAAAACTTAGATCTAACTTCCTTTTGGCCAACACATATTTTGCAAAAAAAAAAAAAAAAAAAAAAGAATCCCTAAGACTTTCTATCTACAATGGCTCTTTTATACTTAAAATTCTTAGTAACATATTACAATATCATTGGGATATAGGAACACGAATCCCTAAGCCTGAAACCTTGCCAAGACGATGGGATTGGTGGGTTTCCAATCTCTTTCTGTTCTGGGTGTTGGAGTCCAGGCAGATGGAAGAGTAGGAGTGGGTGTAAGGGATGATAAGAGAGAGGAAGACTTCATATTTTCTGAGTCTTTTTGTAACATTTTATGCTTTATAGCCCAAAGAGTTTATTTTAATACTTCCTAGTGAATAAACAATTGTGTGTATAGCATGATGTTTGGTAAAATTTCCTTTATTTTTAACTTTGCTTTATTTCTATTATAATATAAATTTGGTTTGGTCTAGGAGAAGGCCAATGGCACCCACTCTAGTACTCTTGCCTGGAAACTTCCATGGACGGAGGGGCCTGGTAGACTGCAGTCCATGGGGTTGCGAAGAGTCAGACACAACTGAGCGACTTCACTTTCACGTTTCACTTTCATGCATTGGAGAAGGAAATGGCAACCCACTCCAGTGTTCTTACCTGGAGAATCCCAGGGACAGGGAGCCTGGTGGGCTGCCGTCTATGGGGTCGCACAGAACTGGACACGATTGAGGCGACTTAGCAGCAGCAGCAGCATGAGAAATTAGCAGGCCTACATGATAGTGAAAATAAGAGCAAAAACTGAAAAAGGATACACATTCGACTATTTGTTTACCCCATGTAGTAACAATAATGGTATGACTGCTCTTTGGAATCAGCTGATTTTTGAGTGAACTATTATTAGTTAAACCCATAATAAAATCACAATTTAATACTCTCCTCACCTTGATTAACTCTTGTGGCTTTTAAGTGCATAGACTCTTGCTCTAACTGTACTGTCCAGTAATTTAAATCTTGAGCCTGGTAGGAAAACTGATGAGAAGTCTCAAACCATTAGCCTTTGGCTTGGATTGCCTTCTCAAAAATTTAAAATAGTCTTTTTTCATCCTATTTATCTCTTGGTGTTGTGTTTACTCACCAAGAATTGTCAAGGTTTCCTCTTGTCCCCATTTTTCATAAAAACCTGTTCAGATGCTTCATTCACACCCCAGCAAACATGAACCCAGAAAGGTGTTTGAATAGTGACAAGAATTATAACTTGTGTCTAAAGGAATCGAACATATGTAAAGTAAAATGTGTGACAAAGATAGCAGAAAAGATGGGGGGGAGGGACTTATACTGTTGTAAGGTTGTTACACTTCAAGTGATGTGATATTATATTATTGGAAGGTAGGCGCTCTCTGGAAGGAAAGTTATGTCCAACCTAGATAGCATATTCAAAAGCAGAGACATTACTTTGCCAACAAAGGTCCGTCTAGTCAAGGCTATGGTTTTTCCAGTGGTCATGTATGGATGTGAGAGTTGGACTGTAAAGAAAGCTGAGCACCGAAAAATTGATGCTTTTGAACTGTGATGTTGGAGAAGACTCTTGAGAGTCCCTTGGACTGCAAGGAGATCCAACCAGTCCATTCTAAAGGAGATCAGCCTGGGTGTTGTTTGGAAGGAATGATGCTGAAGCTGAAACTCCAGTACTTTGGCCACCTCATGCGAAGAGTTGACATTGGAAAAGACTCTGATGCTGGGAGGGATTGGGGGCAGGAGGAGAAGGGGATGACAGAGGATGAGATGGTTGGATGGCATCACCGACTCGATGGACATGAGTTTGAGTAAACTCTGGGACCTGGTGATGGACAGGGAGGCCGGCGTGCTGCGATTCATGGGGTTGCAAAGAGTCAGACACGACTGGGCAACTGAACTGAACTGAGGCTGTGTGTGGTAAGTTATAGATGCATAGTGTAAACCCTAAGTCAGTTACTAAGAAAATGAAACTAAGACATATAGCTAACAATAAATTTAAAAAATAAAGTCATAAAAACGCAGTTTCCTGGTGATGGACAGGGAGGCCGGCGTGCTGCGATTCATGGGGTTGCAAAGAGTCAGACACGACTGGGCAACTGAACTGAACTGAGGCTGTGTGTGGTAAGTTATAGATGCATAGTGTAAACCCTAAGTCAGTTACTAAGAAAATGAAACTAAGACATATAGCTAACAATAAATTTAAAAAATAAAGTCATAAAAATGCAGTTCATCCAAAAGAAGACAGAAAAAAGAAAAAAAAGGGAGCAAAAAACAGATAGGACAGAAACAAATATCATAATGGTAGATTTAAAAACCACCACCACATCAGTAATCACGTTAAACATAAATTGTCTTACCATCCCATTTAAAAGGCAAGGATTGTCAATTGATTAAAAATAAAAGGACAACACAAGATCCAATTACTTTCTATCTATTAAACAGCTAGGTTTAAATAAAAAGGACCAAAAAATATTAATATCAGACAAAGATGATTTCAGAATCTTGACTATTTCAAGGGATAAAGAGATTCATTATGATAAAGGGGTCAGTTCATTAAGAGGATATAATAGTTAAAAGAGAGGTTATAATTGTTCTAAATGTTTAGGTATATAATAGCAGGTTTTCAAATATGTGAAGCAGAAATGGATGGAACTGAATAGATCAACAGACAAGTCCACAATCATAGTTGAAGATTCAACACCTCTCTGTTAATACAATTACTGAGACAAGTAGATAGAAAATTAGTAAGGATAGAGATACTTGAAAAACATCATCAGTCATCTAGATCACATTAAAATTTTTCTAAATTATTTTAACACTTTATCCACAGCAAGACAACACACATTCTTTTTGGATGTGCACAGAACATTAAAAAAAACAGATCACATTTTGTGCCATAAAATAGACTTTAACAAATTTAAAAGTGCTGAAGTTATATAGCATGTGTTCACAGACCATACTGGAACTCAGCTAGAAATCAGTTCCAGAAAGAGATCTTGGAACTGTCTAGTACCCGAAACAAAATCTTTAGAATAGATCTGGAAACTTTGGAGTAGCCTGTGGGTCAAAGAAGAGACCATAAGGGAAACAAAATAGTTTGAACTGAATGAAGATGAAAACACGACATTATTATTTGTGGAATGCTGTGAAATCAGAGTTAGAGATGTATAATGTTAAATACTTATGCTAGAAAATAGAAAAATGCACAATTAATTTTCTAGACTTCCACATCAAGAAAACAGAAAGAAAAGGAAATTTAATTGCAAAGTAAGTAAAAGAGAGGATATAAAAGTCGGAGCAAATGTAAATGAGATTTTAAAAAAGAATAGTGAAAATCAGTGAAGCAAAGATTCATTCTTTGAGATTAATAAAATGAAAAAAGTTCTAGTAGAATAATCAGGAAGAGAGAGAACAGAAATTACCGATATCAAGAATGAGAGAGGAAACAGTAAAGAAATTAAAAGAACATTGAAAGGATGGTAAGAGAATATTATTAACAACTCTACTCCAATGAATCTAAGTTATATGAAATGGATAAAGACTTTGAAAAACAACAGCTACCCAAGCTCACTCAAGAAGTAATAGATAAACTAAATAAACCCATATTTATTACATAAGTTGTAGCTAAAAACCTTTCTAAAAGAAAATTTCATGACAAAGTGGTTTTGTTAATGATATATACTAAACATCTAAAGAAAACAATAATGTATATTGTAAGCAATTTTTTCCAGAGAATAAGAAGGAAGAAATTCTTCCTGACTTATTCTATGGGTACAGAATTTTCTTGAAAGAAAGTCAGTACAAGAAAGAAAGCTATAAGCTAATATCCCTTAAAAATTTAGGTAGAAAATTTCTAAAACAAATTTTAGCAAGTCAATCCACCGATATATTAAAGGGATTATACATCATGACCAAGTAGGGTAAGATTCCTTTAACATTTGAGAAGCAACTTATTAACAGAATAAAAAGATTATGGGAAACCTATGTATCTTTCACACAGTTTTGCTGTGAACCTAAAACTGCTCTAAAAAAAATAAAGCCTACTTTTATACAAGAAAAGGAAAAAGAAATCATATGGTCATTTTAGTAGGGAGAGAAAAAGCATGTGACAAAATCCAATATTTATTCATGATTAAAACTCCCAGGAGCTAAGAATTGAAGGCAACTTTTTCATTCTGATAAA
>SJYX01016849.1:301800-315309 GCA_006410675.1 Oreotragus oreotragus
TAAGCTCCAGGAGTTGGTGATGGACAGGGAAGCCTGGCATGCTGCAGTCCATGGGGTCACAAAGAGTCAAACACGACTGAGTGACTGAACTGAACTGAACTGAATGTATATTTCTGTGCTACTCTCTTAATTCGTTCTCCTTCCTCCACTGTGTCCACAAGCCTGTTCTGTGTGTCTGCAACTCCGTTGCTGCCCTGCAGATAGGTTCGTCAGTACCATCTTTCTGGATTCCATATATATGTGTTAATATATGGTATTTGTTTTTCTGACTTACTTCACTCTCTATGATAGGCTCTAGTTTCACTTATCTCATTAGAACTGACTCAAATGCATTCTTTTTTATAGCTGAGTTATATCCCATTGTATATATATATACTACACCCTTCTTTATCCATTCATCTGTCAATGGACATCTAGGTTGCTTCCATGTCCTAGCTATTGTAAATAGTGCTGCAGTGAGTACTGGAGCACACGTATCTTTTTCCGTTATGGTTTTCTCAGAGTGTCTGCCAAGTAGTGGGATTGTTGGGTCATAAGGTAATTTTATTCCTAGTTTTTTAAGGAAACTCCATACTGTTCTTCATGGTGGCTGTATCAACTTACAGTCCCACCAACAGTGCAGGAGGGTTCCCTTTTCTCTACACCCTCTCCAGCATTTATTGTTTGTAGATTTTTTTTGATGATAACCATTCTGCCTGCTGTGATGTGATACATCGTTTTGATGTGCATTTCTCTAATAATGAGTGATGCTGAGCACCTTTTCATGTGTTTATTAGCCATCTGTTTGTCTTCTTTGGATAAATGTCTGCTTAGGTCTTCTGCCCATTTTCTGTTTGGACTGTTTGTTTTCCTGATGTTGAGCTGTATAGTGTGCCTATATATTCTGGAGATAAATTCTTTTTCAGTTGTTTCATTTGCAGTTATTTTCTCCCATTCTGAGGGTTGTCTTTTAATCTTATTATTTCCTTTGCTGTACAAAATCTTTTGAGTTTAATTAAGTCCTATTTACTTATTTTTGTTTTTATTTCTATTCTAGGAGAGGGGTCATAAAGAATCTTGCTGTGATATATGTCAATGGGTGCACTGCCTATATTTTCCTCTAAGAGCTTTATAGTTTCTGGACTTACATTTGAGTCTTTAATCCATTTTTATGTATGGTGTTAGGAAGTGTTCTAGTTTCATTCTTTTACACATAGCTGTCCAGTTTTTCAGCACCACTTATTGAAGAGGAGGTCTTTTCTCCATTGAATATCCTTGCCTCCTTTGTCAAAGATAAGGTGCCCATGGGTGTGTGGGTTTATCTCTGGGCTTTCTATCTTGTTCCGTTGGTCTATATTTCTGTTTTTGTGCCAGTACCATACTGTCTTGATGACTGTAGCTTCGAAGNTTGCCTCCTTTGTCAAAGATAAGGTGCCCATGGGTGTGTGGGTTTATCTCTGGGCTTTCTATCTTGTTCTGTTGGTCTATATTTCTGTTTTTGTGCCAGTACCATACTGTCTTGATGACTGTAGCTTTGAAGTATAGTCCGAAGTCAGGATCTTGATTCCTTCAGCTCTGTTTTTCTTTCTCAAGATTACTTTGGCTTTTCGAGGTCTTTTGTGTTTCCATAACAAATCGTGAAGTATTTTTGCTCTAGTTTTGTGAAAAATACCATTGGTAGTTTCATAGGAATTGCATTGAATTTGTAGATTCCTTTGGGTAGTATATATAGCCATTTTTACAATATTGATTCTTCCAATCCAAGAATTGTTATATCTCTCATTATATAACAAGATATGTTATATCTCTTCCTGTATTATTATTATTTTCTTTTTTGGTCATGCTGTGTGGCTTGCAGGATCTTAGTTCCCCAACAAGGGATTGAACCAGGCAGTGAAAGCACTGCGTCCTAACTACTGGAAAGCAGGGAATTTCCAATAATCTGTCTTTTATTATGGGGGTCTTAGAATGGTAGAAGGAAATTTATTTTTCCCTCCTAAGTGTGAAACTAATAAATACTTAAAACTAAAAGCTGAAATGACCACTCTTCAACTTCTCCTGAAATACTGAGGGTGGTTTACAACCAAGATTGCTGAATTTTCTGAGGAGCCAGACACATGCATTGGCTTAAAGTTTAGAGAAACCGATAAAGAAGAAAAAGCATAGACTTTGGAATTAGTCATTCTCAGATATTGTTAAATGTGTGAATTTACCTCTTTTTTTCTCATCTGTAAAATCGACATTCAATAAAGGGTTGCTTATCCCCACTAATGAGCAGACTTCATGCTCTTTGTGTGTATGTAGTAGAAAAATCTATACCGAATCTACATTTGCATGGTGCCTTACCGTTCATAAAACATTTTCATATTTATGAGTAATTTGTACTTTTTTAAAAAAGGAATGTACGTTTTCTTGAAATACCACACAAACACACAATATGTAAGCAGATATAAAAGCGCGCGCACACACACACACACACACACACTTAAGGGGCTTTATTCTAAGAGAATAAGGTCTGAATTCAGGACATAAGCTATGGTGATGAGCAAAGGGATTTTTTTCCCCAGCTGGTCTACTGCTTCATTCTCTCTCTCTCCATTTCCCTGTCTCCAAAATGCTTATATTAACTATTAGCAACCTCCCTTCTGTTTTCAATGATACCAGCAAAGGGATTCAAGTTCACTGTGAGTCATTATGCAAAGCCAGAGAGAAATAACGAACCTAATTTGAAAATGGATGTGGGGAAAGAAATTTTCTTCTATCTTAGATAAGCCAACACTTTCCTTGATGCCAATTTTTATATAAATCTTGGCTTAATGACTAATAATGGAGTTATCTAACTTTGGGGGTTGGATAAAAAGAAATTGTTAGTGGGATGGCTCCCAGGGGGTTCTTCTAAAGCTACTGAACCCCCTTTTTCCAGTAGAGTCAGTGTTGTCCCCTGCTTCAAGCACTGTGGGATGCTCTTCCTAGAAAACTGTTTTGGCACAAGCTTCTTAAAACTCCACAGGGGCAGGCAGATCGCATACAAACTTATGATCTTTAGGGCCACGCTAAGCCTGTAGGTCGCTGTGCTCTGAGAAATAAGTTACTCATACCGGAGACCTTCGGTGCTTTCACTCCTGACACCTGTTCCTGTTAATTAGAAAATTCAATTCAGGATTTCGGGTCTGATGTGTTAGATTCTGACTGGGCCCCAAGTCTCACCGTGGGTTGGGCTACAGAGTAACCTTATTTTAAGGCTCTTGTTTTCCAGGAGATGGATGAGTCAGTCTTGGGTCTTTATCTCCTCCCTTTTGTTGCCTAAACTTAGTAACTCATCAAGCAGAGGAAGGGAAGATGCACAGAAAAGCCTGTCTGTGTTGGCAGCTCCAGCAGGAGATTTGGTGTGAGACAGAGGTGGTGGAACCTTTTGGTTGTGACAGTTTCTGGGTGAGGAGTTGATTTCAGGTATCCAGTTTTTTTTTTTTTTTTTCCTATATATTTCAGACTCTGGGAGGAAGTTGTCAGTATACTTATCTAGGATAGTGAATTCCAGACTTTTGAATTTTTATGGACCAGGAAAATTTCTAAACAACTTTGGGGATCAACAGAAGTTGCTGGCTTTCTGTATTTAGCCAAATAAGGCCTTTTAAAAAACTTCTTTTGCCACGTAGATTTTAACGTTAATCTCCTGATGTTGATGGTTGCAGTTTGTTTATATAGGAAAATTCCTTTGCCTTAATACTAAAGTACTTAGAGCTTCAGGTCAGCAACTTAGTCTCAAATGGTCCAGGGGGGAAAATTGCTTATCCTATACTTGTAATATCAATAACCTCAGATATGCAGATGACATCACCCTTATGGCAGAAAGTGAAGAAGAACTAAAGAGCGTCTTGATGAAAGTGAAAGATGAGGTGAAAAAGTTGGCTTAAAGTTCAACATTCAGAAAGCTAAGATTGTGGCATCTGGTCCCATCGCTTCATGGCAAATAGATGGAGAAACAGTGGAAACAGTGACAGACTTTATTTTTGGTTATGACCAAACCTAGACAGCATATTAAAAAGCAGAGACATTACTTTGTCAACAAAGGTCTGTCTAGTCAAGGCTATGGTTTTTTCAGTAGTCATGTATGGATGTGAGAGTTGGACTGTAAAGAAGGCTGAGCGCTGAAGAATTGATGCTTTTGAACTGTGGTGTTGGAGAAGACTCTTGACAGTCCCTTGGGCTGCAAGGAGATCCAACCAGTCAGTCCTAAAGCAAATCAGACTTGAATGTTCGTTGGAAGGACTGATGCTGAAGCTGGAACTCCAATACTTTGGCCACCTCATGCAGAGAACTGACTCACTTGAAAAGACCCTAATGCTGAGAAAGATTGAAGGCAGGAGGAGAAGGGGACGACAGAGGATGAGATGGTTGGATGGCATCACCAACTCAATGGACATGAGTTTGAGTAAGCTCCAGGAGTTGGAGATGGACAGGGAAGCCAGGCGTGCTGCAGTCCATGGGGTCACAAAGAGTCAGACATGACTGAGTGAGTGAACTGAACTGATACTTGTAGTTTTCTGTAAGCTTCTGATTTTTAAAATTTGTTGAATTAAAAAACAATTATCTACCTAAAAAAAAAAGACTTTTGTATCACCTTTCATTAAGAAACTGACATTTAAATTTAAATAGCCCTACTTTTTCCTATGACAGAAGGATTTAATTTACCAAAAAAAGGCGAACTTGAAAGTTTATTTAAGTTTGACTCAACTTCCCCGGGGGCTCTGTGATAAAGAATTGGTCTATAATGCAGGAGGGTTCAATCCCTGGATAGGGAAGATATCCTGGAGAAGGGAATAGCAGTCCACTCCAGTATTCTTGCCTGGGAAATCCCATGGACAGAGGAGCCTGGCGGGGCGACTAAACTACAACGACAAGTTTGACTTTGTGGTAAAAGTCATCACGCTATCGTCGTTTTTCTCATTTTGCTATGGAATTATGAGCGCTTTGCCATGGGCCAACAGTTGGGAGCCTCAGCTCTAGAAAACCTTGGAACACCAGGGCAGATCCCTTAGACACCCATTTCATGTAGAATCCATGATCCCATTAGGAAAGAGAGTTTCAAGGTCTTTGAAGTGGCTAATTTTGAGGTGCACAGGACCTTCTATTAAGATATTAGGGCTTCCATGTTTTTGGTGATGTTCTTGGTGATCAGGAAATGTCAGAGGTAAGAGGAAGGCAGAGAGGATAATCTTCCTAATCACTGACTTGCTTCCAGCACAAAGGGACATTTTTCATGTGATTCTGTGGAGGGTCACTCTTGACACAGTATTCAGTCTCAAGGGCAGCTTTTGTTAGGTTTTTTTGGACATAGGAAAGAGGCAGAAGTTATAGGAGAGCTGAGACCTAATGAAAGGGTATCAAAGACTGCAGCAGGAAACTGAGAAATCAGGATCACCCCATTCAGTCACTTTGTGCTCATCGTATTCTTGGTGGGAGAGACAGTGTCCTCCTCCAGCAAGACCACCATCAGAGGCCAGGGCAGCTTCAGCAGAGATGGCTGGCGGGTTGCCGTCATGGCAACAACATCTTCCAGACAGAATCAGGGCAAAGCGAGCCCATGCTGGACAAATAGGAGGGTTCGGGGCAGCTAGGATTATGAAGGCAAAGGCATCAGAGGTGGCCTGGGAGGGGTTTCGTGACCACGAAAAGAATGGCGAACTGACTCTTCCCAGAGAGGGGAGGAGCTTTGCAGAGTCCATTTCCAGGATTCTGCTTATTAGACAACAGGGTCCAAGATTTTTTTTTTTTTAATTAGTAATTTTCAAATATTTTTTTAAGTATATTTTAAAAGTATTTATTTATTTGGTTGTGATGGGTCGTAGTCGTCACACGTGGGATCCTTCTGTTTGAGGCATGCGGACTCATAGTTGTGGTCTGGGATCTAGTTTCCTGACCAGGAGTTGAACCCAGGCCCCCTGCATTGGGAGCTTGGAGTCTTAGCCACTGGACCATCAGAGAAGTCCCAGTAGACTCTCTTTTTTGAAGTAGTTTTAGGTTACAGATAAACTGTTCGGAAAGTATGCTGCTGCTGCTGCTGCTAAGTCGCTTCAGTCATGTCTGACTCTGTGCGACCCCATAGATAGCAGCCCCCTAGGCTCCCCGTCCCTGGGATTCTCCAGGCAAGAGTCCTGGAGTGGGGTGCCATCGCCTTCTCCATCAGAAAGTATAGAACTTTATAAACTATATAAACTCATCACCCCAACCAACAATTTCCCCTGTTATTAACATCTCGCATTGCTGTGCTGTGGTCTAAAAGCTTGTGTCTCCCCAGAATTTATGTGTTTAAAATCTAATGCTCCAGGTGTTAATTTTAGGGGGTGATTAGGTCATGAAGAGCTGAATGGAATTAGTGCCCTTATATAAAACAGGCCCCAGAAAGATTCTTCGCCCTTTTAGCTGTGAAAGAGAGCATCACCGATTCAGTGGACATGAATCTGAGCAAACTCTGGGAGATAGTGAGTGAAGGAAAGGAAAGCCTGGTGTGCTGCAGTCCATGGGGTCCCAAGGAGTCAGACACAACTGAGTGATTGAACAGGAACAACAAAGAGAAACAGTCTGCAACCAAAAAGAGGGCCCTCTCCTGACCATGCTGGCTCCCTGATTTTGCGCTTCCAACTTCCAGAACTGCGAGAAATAAATTTCTGATGTTTATGTCACCCAGTATCTGTGATACTTTCTTATAACAATTGAGTAGACTGGAACAGAACAGTTTATTTGTTCAAATAAATGAACGAATATTCAAATATTATTAACTAAAGTCCGTGGTTTATATTAGGGTTCACTTTTTATGTTGTACAGCTCTATGAGTTTTCGCAGTTGTATAGTGACATGTATCCATCATCACAGGAGCACACAGAATAATTTCATTGCCCTTAAATTCTCACCTGCCACACCTGTATGTCCCTCCCTTCTTCTCCCCTGAACTCCTGGTAACCACTGATCTTTTCATTACGTTGTAGTTTTGCCTTTTCCAGAATGCCATGTAGCTAGACTTACAGAGAATGCAGTCTTTTTTGGAATGACTTCTTTCGCTTAGCAATATGCATTTAACCTCCTCCCCGCCCATGGCCTCTCTTTGTTTGCTAGCTCTTTTCACTCTTTTGATAGCTTCCTTTCCTCCTTCACTCTTTCTTCCTCTCAAGTGTTTTCAATTGTGGCAACATGTCTGTTGGGTTCCCTAGTGGCTCAGCGGTGAAGAACACGCCTGCCAACGCAGGAGGTGCAGGTTTGATCCCTGGGTCGGGAAGCTCCCCTGGAGAAGGAAGTGGCAAGGCACTCCAGTGTCCTAGCCTGGAGAATCCCATGGACAGAGGAGACTGGTGGGCTACCGTCCATGTGGTCACAAACTAAACAACAACAATAACATATCTATACCAGAGAGTTTCTATCATAACCATTTTGAAGTGGACAGTTTAGTGGTATTAAGAACTTGGCATTGTTGTGCAACCATCCCCACCATCCCTTTCCAGTACCACCTTTTTGTCTTGTAAAACTGAAAATCTGTAGCCGTTGAAGTCCAGCACCCCATATCCGCCTTCTCCTCGGCCCCTGGCGACCACCGTTCTACCTTCTGTCTCTGCATTTGACTCCTCTAGGTACTGCACGTGGGTGGAGTCATTTGCCTTTTGTCTGGCTCATTTCACTTAGAATAGGGACTTCCCTGGTGGCTCAGACAGTAAAGAATCTGCCTGCAATGCAAGAAACCTGGGTTCAATCCCTGGGTTGGGAAGACCCCCTGGAGAAAGGAATAACAACTAGTATTCTTACCTGGAGAATCCCATGGACAGGGGAACCTGGTGGGCTACAGTCCATGGGGTCTCGGAGAGTTGGACGTGACTGAGCGACTAACATTTGTTTGACTTATTGCAGTTAGCCTAAGGTCTTCAGTGTTCATCCGTAAACGTTGTACGGATGATACCATGCTTTGTTTATCCATTCCTCTGAATGGACACTTGGGTTGCTTCCGTCTTTTGGCTGTGGAAAATAATGCTTCTGTGAACATGACTGTGCAGGTATCTCTTTGGGACCCTCATGCCAAGTCACACAGTAATTCTGAACATACATATGTGTGTGTGTGTATATGTGTGCTTAGTCACTCAGTCGCGTCTGATTCTTCATGACCGCATGGACTGTAGCCCACCAGACTCCTCTGTCCATGGGATTCTCCAGGAGTGGGTTGCAGTTTCCTTCACCAGGGGATCTTCCTGACCCAGGGACTGAACCCAAGTCTCCTGCATCTCCTGCACTGGCAGGCAGACTCTTTACCACTGTGCCACTTGGGAAGCCCATGGGTATGTATGTACATGTATGTGTGTGTGTGTCAAACTGAAAGTAAAAGTTGCCCAGTTGTCCCTGACTCTTTGCGACTCCATAGACTACAGTCCGTGGAATTCTCCAGGCCAGAATACTGGAGTGAGTAGCCTTTCCCTTCTCCAGGGGATCTTCCCAACTGAGGGATCATACTCAGGTCTCCCACATTATTTGCGCATTCTTTACTAGCTGAGCCACAAGGGAAGCCCAAGAATACTGAAGTGGGTAGCCCATCCCTTCTCCAGCGGATCTTCGTGACCTAGAAATTGAACCGGGGTCTTCTGCATTGCAGGTAGATTCTTTACCAACTGAGCTAGGAGGGAAGCCTGGTATATATATGTATGTATTTTTGTGTATATATATATTACATAGTGTGGAGAAAAGGTAATTATTTATTTTTGAATCTAAAAAATTGTAATTCTATTTTTTTTGAGGAATCATCATACTGTTTTAGTAACTACCTCACTTTACGCTCCCAACAACAGTACACAAAGTTTCTGATTTCTCCGCATTCTTAACAAACAGCTGTTATTTTCTTTTAGCATTTATTTATTTGTTCATTTAACAGTAGCCACTCTCATGGATGAGAGGTTGTATCTCATTGTGGCCGACAGCTCATTTCTTTTTATTTCTTTTTCCTGAATAATACTCCGTTGTGTAGATGTCTCACAGTTTGTGTATCCATTCACCTACTGAAGGACATCTTGGTTGCTTCCGAGTTTTGGCACTTAACGAACGAGGCTGCTGCAAATGTTTGTGTGCAGGTGTCGGTGTGGACAAACATCGTCAGCTCGTCTGGGTTAATACCAAGGAGTGCCATTACTGGAGCATATGGTGAGATTCTGTTTAGCTCTGTAAGAAACCACCAAAGTATCTTCCAGAATGGCTGTCCCATTTTGCATTTTGAACCATTATTTTTGAATGTATTATTATTGTTACCCACGTCCCTTGACTGTCCTTGCTCTTAGTTAATGTGTCCTGGGGAGACAACGCTGCAGATGGATCACTGACAACTGGCAGGATCTTATTTTTATGCTGCTTTAGTGCAGCCTTCAGGCAGCCAGCCCTCTGGAGAGTGAAGCTGGACTGAACGGAGGCAAAACCTGCTTGGCTTTGGGTTCTGGCTGCCAGAATTCATTTTTCTTAGAGATTAAAGCATATTAAGGAAATTAAAAATTTGAATGCTCCCCAAAATGAAACTCAAAATGCTGAATCTAAGGTATAAATTACTTAAGTGTTAATATTCTTTTCAACTACATTTCTTATGTTATTAATACTTGGATACATTTCAGTGTTGGGGGTGCTTTCTTCCACAGAGATATGTTTCCCTTCCAGATAAGAAAATACGTAAAGGACCTTTCTTGGGAGTTTGGATCTGGAACTCAGAATGTAAAAGTACTAGTCTCTTCAAGACTATTCAGAGTGATTTTACAGGTAGAATTTCTAAATTAGAATGATTTTTACTAGGTATAATCCCAACAGAAACATACATGTTTGTCAAATATATGTTCATATTGTTGTCGTTTAGTCATTAAGTCGTGTCCAGCTCTTTTGCAACCCCATAGACTGTAGCCTGCCAGGCTCCTCTGTCCGTGGGATTCTCCAGGCAAGAATATTGGAGTGGGTTGCCATGCCTTCCTCCAGGAGATCTTCCTGTTCCAGGGTTCAAACCCACATCTGCTGCACTGCAGGTAGGGTCTTTACCCACTGAGCTCCATATATGTCCATGNCTGTAGCCTGCCAGGCTCCTCTGTCCGTGGGATTCTCCAGGCAAGAATATTGGAGTGGGTTGCCATGCCTTCCTCCAGGAGATCTTCCTGTTCCAGGGTTCAAACCCACATCTGCTGCACTGCAGGTAGGGTCTTTACCCACTGAGCTCCATATATGTCCATGTATGCTCATCAAATGATATATCAAAGAGTGTTTTCATGTCACTGTGTGTAATGGCCCAAAAGCAATCCCAATGTCCATCAACAGTAGAATGGATAAAACAAATGTACTCTTCTACAACGGCACCCCATATGGCAATGAGAATGATTGAACTGTGACTACATAATGCAAATGAATAAAGATGATATAGTCTTGAATGGAGGAAGACAGATGCAAAAGCTTACATGCTATGTGACTGCAATTTATGTGACGTTCAAAGCCAGGTAAAACTAATTCATGGTGTTAGAAGTCAAGATGGTGTTTTCCCTTTGGGTGTTTGAGGGAGTATGGGTAGTAGGTGCTTCTAGGGGGCTGGTAAGGTCTGGTGTTTTGATCTAAGTCCTGAATACATTGGTGTATTTACTTTGTGAAAAGTCTTCAAGATATCTGATTAGTGCCTTTTTTGGGATGTATGCTGCACTTCAGTGCAAAGTTTTAAAAAATGGTCCCTCTTCATGTTTCAACACACACATAAAGAAAATGCCCACAAATTATTATCATTAGAGAAAGAAAGAAGAGGACTCAGGATAAAATGCATCCAGTAGTTTGGATTTATCATCAAGAAGATTGACCCTATACCTTACCGTGAATTGATTTGGTGAACCAACGAAGGAAATGGACTTCACTGATAAATATGATCCAGAGGAAGACCGTCAGAAAAGGGGAAGAACCTCTGATGGCTTGAGAATTGTCTCCAAAAGCTCTGTCCCTTTGAAGCCAAGTAATCAGCATTTATACAAATGAATTCAAAAGAAGCAATTTCTGTGGTTATGAAAACTTCACACTAGGGAGATTTTTGTTGATGCCAAAGCCATGCCTCAGCATTTGCATGGAAGTGGCATTGAAGATGAAAGTGGATTGTTTTGTTAAGAGTCCTATAGCAGGGGCATGGGGAAGGTCATTTTTTCTGGAGGATGTTTTCCATTTTGTGAGGTGACCTCTTTGATCTGATGGACTTTGGAGAAAGTGTGATGATTTCTCAAGGTAGTAGACAAGGGCTTCTTGGGAGGCCTTTGAGAAGAGAACACAAAGAAAAAATGTGAAATAAATTCTACCTTCTGCTGGGTGAAAATGTCAGACTCATTGAGAACTGGATTTCTGCAGAAGTTATTGTACATATCTGGCTGGGTTTTTTGGATGATTATTGGAAGTTTGCTTTCTCTATATATTCTAAATTTCTTTCCCCTCTTAACCCTGCTGCCCAGTGTCCTATTCCCTCTTACTCTAGTTTATCTGCTCTTTACCTCTTTGGACATACCTGCTGTTACTTAGGGTTGGGCAATGGTCTGTGGCAGAGTTTAGACATGGTGGGAGGCCAGACCGGGTTAGTCAAGGTCAAGCTTTGGGAACAAGATGATGAGTGAGATATGTATCTGTAGTAGTCAGGGGCCAAGTAGGTAAGTTCATTCCATTAGACAACAAAGCAAAGAGCAGAAACCAAAGGTGCAATCAAGAGTCAGGGGCAACAAATACTGAACACTGATACTTTCAGTAATGTTCCTAGTCACCATCTGCAGTGATTTGGGACCATATGCAAAATAGATAGCCAGTGGGAATTCACTGTACGACCCAGAGAGCTCAAACCCAGTGTTCTGTGACAATCTAGAGGGGTGGGATGAGGTGGGAGATGGGAGGGAGGCTCAAAAGGGAGGGGACATATGTATACCTATGGCTGATTCATGTTGATGTATGGAAGAAACCAACACAATATTATAAAGCAGTTATCCTCCAATTAAAAATAAAGAAAAATAATTTTTAAAAAGAAAATAATAATCATAAAAGATTATCAAAAGAAAAACACTCTGAAGTTTATTAACATGTATTCCTCATGCATATACAGAAAATATCCAGGAAACAATGAGTGACTCTCCAAGGTGGTTTGGAATTCAGGCTTAAATAATACCACCTTAATAGAGAAGGCAGGGCAGGATGTAGGTCTCTCAAGCAGAGAGTGAATGATGTTTAGGAAAGATGAATGAGCCCTTGGAAGAACAGATGGGAGGTATGCTAGTTTGTGAAGAAGTTGGTCTGGGTGTGGGGTCAACTCCTGGTAACCCTCTCCGTAACAAAAGTCAGTCTCCCCTAGTTGATAAAACTCCTAGAGAGCTGAACTAGGACAGTTGAGTTCTTTCTGGAGGATTGGTCTTCAGGCAGGTAGGTGAGTTCAAAGAATGCCTCTCCCTGCATGCGCTGTTTTTCTAGTGCTGCTGCTGCTGCTAAGTCACTTCAGTCGTGTCCGACTCTGAGTCTGGCCCAAATTAACCAGTATACCAGGGTGGTATATTTAGGGGAGGCACACCCTGAACTCCCACAGTCAGGTTTGGGGGTGGTGTATTCTGCAACTCTCCAACACCAGCTGTCAATACATGTTTTTAATTTGTTTTCTATATTCTTTTTTTCTTTTCTGAAATAATACATGTTCATTTCTTTGAAACATATTCCTAAATTTTTCATTAGCAACAAAGACACTAGGTTCTACATGGTGTGTATTAGTCTTAATGAGAAAGAAACAGCCAAAAATGCGAATCTCTAAAGGTGTTTTACTCAGTCTGCACTGCATTTTCCTTTTCTGCATCAGCTACAGCCCATACGGATGAACCATCGCTTGAAAAATGATTGTCATCTTTCTCAATAATTCTGATGAGCAGCCTTATTTTTAACTCCAATCTAAAACACATTAGAGGAGCCATCTAGTGTTTTGAAGTTGGCATTTAGGAGATATATAGAACATTCCTCCTCCCCAAATTCAATTTACCATCTGTGTTCTTCTCAATGTTCCAAAGCATCAACACAGGGTATATATTTCATTTGGGGGAGAAATAAGATTAAAATTAAGAGCTCTAAGCTGCCTCACACCTGATCACCTGGTATTTGAATAATGAACTTAACTCCAAAGTTACTGTCAGTTTCTTTTGAGGACTGGGTACATAAGGTGATGTGGAAATACTTGGCCCATCAGAAATAAACACATGGCATGTTCAGAAGTCTCCCGAACAGGAAACCTGAACTCTAATTCGCTGTTCTTCTGCACCAAAATAGAGCCAAACTTGGATGCAGGCAGCCAAACTTGGATGCAGGTAACAGTCGATTTGATGGAATTCCCAGGAGCATCAGGAAAAACTGAACATCCTCCTCTGCCTTCTGCTTTATGAATGCTGATTTCATAACAGCTGTATTGAGATGCAGTTGATGTACCATAAGCTGCATATATTTAATAAACGATGCCATTCTATGCGCGTCAGCTTATGCACACACACACACACA